>ML777798.1:1119391-1155567 GCA_009831015.1 Picea engelmannii | reverse complement strand
GACTTTATCACCATCTAGAGGCATCAGACAAGGGGACCCCCTCTCACCCTTCCTATTCGTACTCATGGCGGAAGGCCTGGGACGTTACATCAAAACGACAGTCACAGAAGGATCTCTCAAAGGCTTGCCTCTACACAACATCTAGCCAGTGCCCTCACACAGTTAATTTGTCGATGACACCCTCCTCATGAACTCCCCAACTGCCAGAGAAGCCATCAAGCTCAACTCAATTCTCTCAGATTTCACAGAAGCTTTAGGAATGACTCTTAACCTAGACAAGTCCAAACTTTACTTTTTCAACACCCCGACAGGAGTCCAACTACACATATCCAGACTCCTGGGAATACCCAAGAGCTCCCTTCCGTCCAACTACCTAGGTATCCCTCTCACGGGCACAGCAACAAGATCCATCTCCTGGGACAGCCTCCTTCTCTCCATCTCCAACAGACTGAACAACTGGACTTTCTGACCTCTCAACATCACCTCCAGGTTGGTCCTCCTCAAATATGTCCTACAAACTCTACCTACCTACCTCTTCACTACTTTAGCAGCTCCTAAACAGGTCATCAAAGCCATAAGGAATCTCCAGCGAAACTTTCTCTGGCATGGGCACCAACCCAACAAGAAATGGGCACTAGTAGGTTGGGACAAAATTTGTACACCAAAAAGCCTAGGAGGGCTGGGACTTCGAGATCCAAGGAAACTCAATCAAGTAATGGGAGCCAAAATCGGGTGGAGATGGTTAAAAACTCCAACAACTGTATGGGCGCAAATATGGAAACAGAAGTACGCCCCCCTCACTCCAGAAAATCAACTTATTATACATAATGCCCGACTACAAGGCTCCAACATTTGGAACACAGCTTGGCAAAATCGAGATCTGGTACAAAATCACGCTTTATGGGAAGTCTGAGATGGAGAAACTGCTCTATTCTGGCAAGACTCATGGCAACAACTCAAACCCCTAAGTGACCTGGAAGAGATAAACACACTCAAACAAGCTCTAAACTAGAACACACTGCTAAGGGTGAAAGACCTCTGGAAACCCAAGGAACAAAGACATCAATGGCGTTGATGGAAAACCTCTAATTAGGACCTAGGGGTCCTAGAGAACTTGAATCTGCAAGCTTGGCAACACTATGCCAGCCACCGAAAAATCCCCAACAGAGAAGGTCCGGATGTTCTTAGATGGGGGTACTCCACAACTAGCACTTTCTCAATCAAGGAAGCTTACTACCTACAAGGCAATCACCAAAATCAGAACAAGGAAAATATATGGAACAAAGTCTGGAACCCTACACTCTGGCCCAAGGTAGCCACCTTCCTATGGCTTGTTGCACACAACCGAGTCCTAACCTAAGATAACCTCAGAAAAAGAGGCTTCATTGGACCCTCTCTCTGCATCTTATGCTTCCAGCAAGAGGAAACCAAAGAACACCTTTTCAACAGATGTTACTTCAGCCAGAAAATCTGGGACCAAGGAGCTCAAACAATGTGCCGCTCCAATCAAAACAAGAACAACATCAATGACACAATTGAGAACTGGGACTCAATCACCTACAACAACCCCCTGTTGAATTACATATGGCAACTTCTACCGAGATTCACTCTTTGGCTAATCTGGAAAGAACAAAACAAAAAAATTTTTCACTCCAAAGCCTCCACGCCAGACACAACCTGGGCAAAAATTGTTTCATTAATCAAGGAAACTGTCAGAAGTAAATCTTGGAAAGTAGACGACCTAAACTATAACCCAGAGGAACAATGCATTCTCCAAAGCTGGCAACCCAACCTAATCAATTGAGCAACGACAGAGAAGCCCAAACACCATCACAGAAGCCCAACCATTTGGACCCCTCCCCCAACAGATTTCACAAAGATAAACTTCGATGGGGCTTCTAAAGGAAATCCGAGACCAGCGGGATATGGAGCTGTACTCAGAAACTCCAATGGAAAGATCCTCTATCTAGTTGCAGGCTTCTTGGGGGAAACAACAAAGAATGCGACAGAGTTAACAGGCCTATTGTGGGGTCTCCAGGCAGCAACTGACAGACATCATCACAAGCTCATCTTGGAGGGGGACTCACAAATTGTTATTCAGCTAATCACCAAGATCCTCCATGGAGGAAATCCGCTGAAAATCTCACCCAGCTGGCGCCTCTCCGGGCTGCTAGAGGATTTTGGTCACCTCCTTAGAACCAACCTCAACATCACACCCTCCCATGTAAAAAGAGAGGCAAACAAGGTAGCAGACTGCTTAGCAAATGAAGGAGCAGCAATGGAGACCGATTACCTCTGTTGGGAGACCCACACCCCTGAAGACACAGATATCTCAGATCGGTGCCAAACCTTAGCCAACAGGGATCTCCAACCCCCGGATGGGGTGCCACGTAGTGCAGAAAGGACATGCGGATTTACGCTGGGCTGCACCATAAATACTAGCCGTAGACCAACATCCCTTTGCCATTAAAATGGGATCGAACCTGTGTAGACATTACTAGCGGACGAGGCCACTCGAGTGAGTGAACAGGATGGCTCGCCAGCGCACTAGGAGTTCAGCCTTAATGGCCAGGGTAGTCACCGTCATTCTCATTCTTATCAACTGCCTCGATAGCCATGAGAGGCATTCGAATTTCACAAAGCCGAACGCGGAGCCATCAGAGTTCTGGAGCAGAGTTAGCCTCACACTGGTAATTTTGGCCATACACAAGTTCCTCAACATGCCTAGGGCACGAGGAAAGCCTCGCAGAGGTGCAGCGTGGTACACCTTCGAATCACGCAGGCAAAGGCAGAAGAATTTCGAAAAGGCGATGGCTCTGGCATCCATTCGGAGAACCAATAAGCTCGAGAGACCTCGAACGCCTCCTATGGCGTACGTGGAGGAGATCACTCCAGACGAGGACATGTTGAATTATCCAGAGCACTCCCTTTTTACAGTCCTAGACAACTGGAATCTCCCTACTGATTTTGGTAATGAATCCAAGACTCTGACCACAAGAATCTCGCATGGCCACAGAGCACACCACCCGGCAAAGGAATTCACCACCTACTACGTTGTGGAAGAGGTACCATGTAGTGCAGATGCACAGGCCGACCCACCCAGCGATGCACCCCCTGAGGAAGCAACACAGTCGAACAAGCGACAGAGACAACAAGACGACAATGAAAATGAAGGCGAGGGAGAAATCTATGCACAATGGACATTTCCCATTGCCTCTGTTCAAGGAAAATGGCAGGACCAGCCTCTATTCAAAAACCCGGGGTACCTAGAACTAGTCTTCGAAATGTGAAGCATGGTGGATGATCAGATATTCTAGACCACCCAAATCAACCAACGACTTGATATGTTGTACGCTGCACACTCCAGGATTCCCCCGAGATGACAGTGCCCTACGTGCGCGCAGGCCTATGCAATCCCTGCAGGATGGCGAAAGCAAGCGGAAGAGGAAGAGACGATTGGTTAAAAGGTCTTGTGATGTCTATAGTTAGTAGTCTCCTTTTGTTTCAGCACAAAGTTTTAGTTCAGTTAGGACATAGCAATGTTGCAAGTAGAATGCTAGAGAATAGACTGAATCTAATGGCTATGCGTCCTGGTTTCCCTCGGGTAGGACGACATTCTGATAATTTTTGTATGTTTGAACACAAGTGGCATAGAATGTCCAACTCTCTCGGTTTCCTTTTTAAGGCGGGACAGTTGGCATTTCAACAAGACTCTGTAACTCTGCGAATTTAATACAATCAGGATCCTCCTCTTTTACTTTAAAAAAAAATAAAATTAAGATTAAAATATATTTTCATAGAATTATATTTTTAAAATAAAATTCAAAAAAAATTAAAATCTATTTTTAAGATTTCTTTTTGAATTAGGATTCATGTAAAGCAAAAATAATAATCTTAAATTTATTTTTTTCTTTTAGTCTCGTCATGAAGCTTGTTAAATGCAGTTAAGTACATCAAATTTCAGGTGTAGTAAGAATTTTGCAAAGTAATTGACATTTAACCATGGTAATGATTTTTCACTTTAAATATTATTAAAATAACAAAATGTCTCATTATATATTCACCTTTTTCTTCTTTTAATAAATAATAAAATGCTTAATTATATATTACACTTTTTTTATTTATTTCATGTCACATCTTACTAAAATCATTCTATATAAAAACACTTTTTTTTAATTTCATGTCACATCGTACTAAAATCATTCTATATAAAAGAGATTTCATGTTTACTAAGAATATAGCAAAATAAATAGMATTTAGTCATGAYAAGGAATTTTTCACTTTAAATGTTATTAAAATAACAAAATGTTTGATTATATATTCACTTTTTTCTTCTTTAAATACTCTTGAAATAATAAAATGCTTAATTATATATTTTCACTTTTTCTTTTGATTTCATGTCACATCGTACTAAAATCATTCTATATAAAGGATTTCATGTTTGCTAAGAATATAACAAAATAACTCACGTTTAGTCATGATGAGGAATTTTTTCCTTCCAAAAATATTGAAATGTTCAATCGTATAATTTGGTACTAATAAAGTAATTAGTATTTAAATACTTTTTTAATATCTTCTAAAAATAAATCATATATTTCAAGTTTCTAAAGAACACAATAAAGTAATTACTATTTAATTCATATAGTTTGGTAAAAATAAAGTAATTAGTATTTAAATATATTTTTTAATATCTTTTAGAAATAAATTATATATTTCAAGTTTCGAAAGAACATAATAAAGTAATTACTATTTAATTATGATAAGTTTTTTTTCCTTTAAATATTTTTTAATACAATTTAAAAATAATGAGATGTTCAATCATATATTTCAAGTTTATGTAGGAATATAGTAAAATAATTAATATTTAATTATGGTAATTTTTTTTTTAAATAATGAAATGCTATTATGTGAGGACTTTTTTCAGTTTAAATTGTAATAAATTATGTGCATTAAATTTGTTAAATACTGTTGTATATATTTAATTTTAATTTTAGTTGAATTTTTTTTAAACATTTATTTAAACATTTTGTTTTATAAAAGGTAAAATATTTTTCATAGAAACCTTATTAACAATTGATTTATAAAAGTAAAACATATTACATGTGGGTTTGAATTCAAATAAAAAGGACAACATTTCTTCTTTCTAACCATCAAAATAAACACAAATGAATGAAAAATGGACCACTTCTTGATTTATGCATGTTATCTCTTGCGTATGAGGCACCTTTTCTTTCTACCATTCCAAACACAAATGAAAGAAAAATGAACCATTTCTTAATTTACGCATGTTATCTCTTGCGTATGAGGCACCTTTTCTCTCTACCATTCCAATTTTTGAATATATCCAAAAAGTCAAAGCTTAATAGGAATATAATAAAGTAGTTGTCATTCAATTACATTACAGTGAGTTTTTCTTTTCCAATTTTTGAATATATCCAAACAAACAAAAAAAAACTTAATAGGAATTTAATAAAGCACTTGCCATTCAATTACAGTGAGTTTTTTTTTCCATTCGGGTAAATGCTCTTGAAATGACAAATTATTATCCCTAAAAAAAATATAAACTTAGTTTGGTTTTATTTTTCCCTTAACACTAGCCTAAAAGAAGGAAATTCAAATAATTAAAAAAAGGGAACATATACTACATGTTACAAATTCCATCCATTTTACACTTTAATGCATGTTATAATTTCATTTTCCATATATTTTATATTTCAAAGGTTATTATAATTTTTTTTTGCCATATATTTTAAATTTCAAATGCTATTATAAAAATCACACTTTGTGGCAAGTTGGAAATTGTTATGCATGTTTTGTTGGAGTGCATAAAAACTAGTTTCTATTGAGGGTCAACAATAAGTTCCTCTGACATTATTTATTTATTTTTTTTAAGTAAAAAAGTAGAACCTGCTATATTAAGTTATCAAAGAAACCTTGACAAAATACACTGAGATATAGGTCTGAGCCACCAAAAATGTTGTCGTTTTACCGGAAACCAGCATGGTTTGGAAAATTGTTTTGCCCTCTGTCCTGCTCGGAGGAAACCAGGACAGATGGCTATAGTCCAAGTGTACATGTAACGATAGCATGATTAAACAAAAACAAACTAGCATAGAATAACCTACATACCCGGTGACCCGTCGCCCTTGCCTGTCTGCCACGTGGACCCAAATGGGATGGCGAATGCCTGCGCACAGAGAGGGCATTTCCGCTTTGCTGGAGCGTTGGAGTACGTGTCAAGGAGCAGGTCCAAACGCTGGCCCATGAGAAGGGCTCTGTGCTCCAGGTCTGCCATGTGGCCTCGGAGTTCGAACACCAGAGCCAGATGCTCTACACGGAGGAAAGTACCATGCAAGTCATTACCTGCATCGTTGAGGATTGAGTCCCCCACTTCCACGTTCTTCCCAACTCTGACTTCGATCTCCGACAGTTCTGCACCGGCCGCTTTCTCCTTCATTGCTGGACTGGTCTCGTCCGCATTCCCTTCAGCGCAAGCCTTGTCCCGAGCTTCTTCCTCGATCGTTGCCTGCACAACATGGCTGGTGGGGCTGTAGTCATCCATCCACGGTATCTCCTCAACAATGCACCCAGGGATATCATCTCCCAGCTCGTCTTTAGGTCCGCTTCCATCATGGGAGTTCGCCGCCATGGCTTGGGGTTCCAGGGTGGTCGCCAATTCCTCCATGAATGGTATTTCTTCAACATAACACGTAGGAAACGCATCTGCGGCGCCATCTTCCATCCCGTTTCCAGGCTCAATTGCCATGGTTTCACTGCTACGCACTGCCCCCGTCTCCGCAATAATGGCATGCAAAGCCAATTGGTCAGCGTGAGCCCTCTTCCGAAGAATGGAGGTCGCCATCGACAGAGCGCACTCCAGTTTCTCCTTCCTTTGCCTCTGTACTTTGTGGGTGTACCAGGTCGAGCCACGACGAGGCTTGCCCCGCTTCCTGGTCATGCTTGCCAAGGGGTATATAACAATGCAGAGAGGATGCAACAAGATGAGAGTGAGCCAGGGCGAGAGGGAAACAGAGCTGCTCCAGAGCTCCCAAGCGACGGGGAGGCCCAAAGCGAGAGCAAACCAACTCTGTCCAGGCGCTCGAAAATACAAATTGCTAAAGACCGGATTCACCTTGCTATCCATAGACCCTGTCATGCTGAGTGCGTTGTGAGCGAGAGTTTTCGCACGAGGGAGGAGTCCCTCCTCCGTATATCGGCTGTAATGGTCGTCTACCATCGTAAATGCGGAGAGGATTGGTGGTGGCCATCAACATTTATGTTGTGGCTCAATGCAGAGCTAGGTGGCGAGGGATTTCTGCATGTCACCCCATATGGGGCTGGGGAGTCTTTGTTTGCAAGGTCTCTGCAACGCCTTGAGAGGTCTGTATCATCAGAGAGATGGGCTTGCCAATATATGAGCTCTGACGTAGAGTGAATTCCAGTATTTACCAGGTGATCCAAAACCTTGTTAGTGTCTCGTTTCACATGAGAAGGGATTAGAGTGAGATTGGGGTGGATGAGATCTCCAAAATCCTCCAGAAGTCCTGAGAGTCTCCAGCTGGGGGAGATCTGCCTAGGGATTTCACCATGTAGGATTTTGGAGATGAGTTGGATTATGATTTGGGAATCTCCCTCAACGATGATCTGATGGTACTGGTGTTGAACAACATCTTGGAGGCCTCTGATAGGGCTTGTGAGCTCCGCCACATTGTTCGTATTTTCCCCTAAGAAGCCTGCCATCATGTGAATAATCTTACCAGTATGGTTCCGAAGGACAGTGCCAAAACCAGCTGGTCCAGGGTTACCCCTGGAGGCCCCATCGAAGTTAATCTTGAGGAAGCCTAAGGGGGGTGGGTCCATACCATGGGGCTGTTAGCTCGTCTGTTTTTAGTCTTCCCCTGGGTTTTCACACGAATTTTCATGTCCCAGCCTTTAAGGATGCTCTCCTCCTTGGGCTTGCATTGTAGGTCTTCATGGAGCCAAGATTTGCTATGGACTATTTCACGAATAAGCTTCTTAACCCTCTCCCATGTAATGGTGGTAGGGGCTGGTTTTGAGTGGAAGATTCTCTTGTTTCTCTCTTTCCAAATTGCCCATAAGGTGAAGCCAGGAAGCAACTGCCAGATGCGTTGGAGAATTGGATTTTGGAAGGAGATTGTTTCCCAATTAGCTAGGGTATCCTTGATGCTACCTCGATTTCTCTGGGAGCGTCGCATGGCTTGGGCTCCCCAGTCCTAGATCTGTTGACTGTAGTGGCAGTTGTTGAGGAGATGTTCCATGGTTTCCTTGCTTTGTTGGAAAAGGGTACACCTGGAGGGACCTATGAAGCCTTTCTTTAGAAGATTGTCCCAGGTGAGGATACGGTTTTGTGCTGTGAGCCAAATAAAAAAAGAGACCTTGGGAGTATTGATTTCCAAACTTTGCTCCAGATAATTTCAGGGATTTGGTTTTGGTAGTTCCCTGTAGGTAGTATGCTTCACTGACTAAGAAGATGCCTGTTGTGGAGTGGCCCCATCGAAGTATGTCCAATCCCTCTTTGATTGGAATTTTCCTGTGTAGTACACAATTTTGCCAGGGTAGAAGGTCAATATCCTCCGTGATCTGTAATTCTGTTCTTCGTGTTTTCCATTGTCTCCAAGGCTGTCTTCTGTGAGTTGGAATCCAAAAGTATTTGACAGTTCTGAAGATATTCGACTGTAATCGATTTTTGAGAGGGTTGAGGCTTTCCAGGTCGTTGAGAGGGGGTAGCTATTGCCAAGAGTCCTACCAGAAGAGTGCGCTTTCGCCATTTCTCACTTCCCAGAAAGCATGCTTCTGAATCAGGGGGCGATTTTGCCAGGCAGTGTTCCATATGTTGGATCCTTGGATCTGTTCATTGAATCTAATTAGTTGGTTAGGCTGAGTGTTCGGGGCGTACTTTTGTTTCCAAATATGTGCCCAGATCTCTTTCGGATGCTGCAACCACCTCCACCACATCTTGGCTCCCATGACCTGGTTGAGCTTTCCCGGATCCCGAATTCCCAACCCTCCGAATTTTTTGGGTTTACAAAGTTTATCCCATCCAACTAAATCCCACTTTGTATTATTTTGGTGTCCCTGCCACAGGAAATTTCTTTGGAGACCCCTGATAGCCTTGATGACCGAGATGGGCACTGCCAGAGCAGTAAAGAGGTAAGTTGGCAGAGCTTGCAGGACTAACTTGAGCAGGACTAGTTTGGCATCAATGTTCAAAGGTCTAAAGGTCCAGTTGTTCAACCTGTTGGCTATAGACAAGAGAAAGTTGTCCCATGAAATGGATCACGCTGGCTCTCCAGTTAGGGGAATGCCTAGGTAGATGGAAGGGAGGGAGCTTTTGGAAATGCCTAGAAGTCTTGAAAGGTGATTCTGAACCAAGGCTGGCATGTTGAAAAAATAGAGCTTGGATTTGTCCAAGTTTAGTAGCATGCCCGAGGCTTCCGAAAAGTCAAAGAGAATTGAGTTGAGCTTGGTAGCTTCTCTGACCATGGGGGCATTCATGAGAAGGGTGTCATCGACAAACTAGCTATGCGAGGGCGCCGAGTGAAGGTTGTGAAGTGGTAGCCCAGTAAGGAAACCCTCAAGAACCGTTGCTTTGAGGTAGCGACCTAAACCTTCTGCCATGATTACAAAGAGAAAAGGGGAAAGAGGATCACCTTGCCTAATTCCCCTGGTGGAATGGAATGGCCGGGAGGGTGTGCCGTTGACAAGAATGGAAAAGAAAGAAGAGGAGGTAAGCTTCAGAATCCAGTTGACCCAGGGTTTATTGAAGCCAAAGGATTCCAGTATAGAACACAAGTATTGCCAGCTTAATCTATTGAAATCTTTTGAGAGATCAAGTTTGATAAGCATACCTGGTGTTTTGCTCGCTTTTAAGGAGTGAATCACCTCATTGGTCAGTATGACATTGTCCATGATTTGTCATCCTTCTACATAGCGAGATTGCTCGTTGGAAATAATGAACACTAGGAGCGACTTGAGGCGATTGACAATGACCTTGGTGATTGTTTTGTATATGACATTACAGAGGGAGATTGGTCTGAATTGTTTTGGGTGTGTGGCGCGCTCCTCCTTAGGGATGAGAGTGATGAATGTTGCATTGAGAGCAGAGAGAACTTGACCATATGTTCTTGATTCTTCTACCGCCAGCCAGACGTCTTCCTTGATCATGTCCCAACAATGATGGAAAAAATCCATAGTGAAGCCATCCGGACTTGGTGCTTTACCTGGTGGCATTTCCTTTACTGCCGAGTCCACTTCAGACTGAGTGATTGGCCTTATCAGTGTTCTGTTCTTCTCAGAGGTGATCAGCTAGGGTATGTTCTTGGTGATTTTCTGGATTGCTTCCCCCCTGTTCATATCGGTTTCTGTGAGGAGATATTTATAGAAGGAGTTGAGTTCCTTCACTATTTGGTCATGATCTCTTATAGGGATGCCTTGATCATCCTCCAATTGGGTAATGCGATTGATGTATCTGCAGTGTGTCATCGCTCTGTGAAAGAACTTTGTGTTGAGCTCTCCCTCTTTAAGCCATTGAAACTTGGATTTTTGCCTCCATAGGATCTCTTCTTGTTCTTTGCAAACCTCCAAGTCTGAAATTAGTTGCTCCTCTTCCTTCACCAGGTTCAGAGTTCTGCTTCCTGAGATGAAGGTTTGTTGAAGTTCCTCAAGTTGGCTCTCGATCTCCTTCTACCTGAGGAGTATGTTTCCAAAGGTGGATTTATTCCATCTTTTCAGATGTTGCTTGAAGTTCTTGAGGCGCTGCTGGAACTTATACATATGAGTGCCATGATCTATTTCAGCCTGGGCCCACCAGGTGTGAGCCAACTGGTGGAAGTTTGGGTGGGTGAGCCAAAAATTTTCAAAGCGGAAGGGTTTGGGCCTGGGGGGGAAGCTTGGGTCCAGACAGAAGGCGATAGGCCAGTGGTCCGACCCTGTTTTTGGCATTATATTTGCCTCCATGGCTTGGTCACTTTCGAGGAGGGCTTCAGTCACTAGAAAGCGATCTAGTCTGTAGGCAACATGCTGGTGCCCTGTTCTTCTATTGGACCAGGTAAAGATACCATTTCGGGTTTCCATGTCAACCATATTTAATTGCTCTATTAGGGTTTTGAACTTACCACTGTCCTGCTCCAGCCATTTTGTTCCGCCTGTTTTTTCCTCCAGCGTTAGGATCATATTGAAGTCGCCTTCGACGATCCAGTGTGGTGTGTGTAAGAGAGTTTTGACATATTGAAGGGTTTGCATGAAGCTCTCCTTATCTTGGATGGACTGTGGGCCATAGACATTTGTGATGGCTCTTTCCTTGGTGGAAGCTACAACTTTGAAGTGAGTCGTTAGAGTACCTGTTGTAGAGAAGGGATGATGCATCGAGACTGTTTGTGGATTCCAAAGGATGGCTAGTCCTCCAGATGCACCCACTGAATCTTGGTAAAGGAAGTCACCACCTCTCCAGCTGCGTCGAAAGATGTTTTCAGCCTCGTTCCCTGCACATTTAGTTTCCTGCAGAAGAAGGATATCCAGGTTCTCTATTTTAATACATTCTCGAAGGGTCCTCTGCTTGGATCTTCCATTGAGGCCTTTGATATTCCAAGTTATTGTCTTCATCATGAGGAAGGTGGAGGGGGGTGGAGGTATCCCTCCGATAGCCTCTGTATCTGGCCTGAATTGATCATCAGGTGCCCTGCCTCTTTAATAAGTTGATGGGTTGGTTTACGTCCTCTTCTCTTGTTTTCCTTGGTTGGTCTTTTGGGCTCGAAACCTGGATCTGCCGAGATACCTAGTCTAGCCGTAGATCCCGTTGTTGAGTTGGTAAACACTTTGTGAACTTTACGGAGCTGATCTACCGAGATGTGTTGCAGGTCTTTTTGATTGAGGGCTTCCTCTAGTTTTTCTAGGTCTATCTCCGCTAGATCCGTTTCATCCATGAGCATGTTGGTGTCGCCGTCTATGCCTGATTGTGTTGCCTGGGTTGTTTCTTTTGGGTGGGTTGCGTTTGGCACTTTAGGGCTTTTCCTTTCGCTTACATTGTTGCTTGATGGGGGTTCTGTATTTTCGCCTCTTCTGGCAACTGATTCAGAGCGTCATAGGATTTTTTAGTGGGGATCTTTGGGGCCGAGCTTTGATTCTATTTTCTCGATGGGTTCTTTCGTCTTCCTGTGACATTGGCAAAACCGTCCTTTTGCTTTTTTTCATTGAGCTTGGTGGCTGTGGCATTTAGAGGACAATCTCTGAATAGGTGGTCGTGCTCATGGCACTTCCTGCACCGAAAGGGTATGTGTTCATAATCGATGGTCTAGTTCCAGCCTTCGTCCTAGTATTCAAGCATGATGGATCCTGGTAGGGCTTTTGATATGTTCATGTAGATGCAGATGCGGGCATATGAGGTGTACTTCCTCATTTTTGTAGCTTTTGAAGCTTTGACGTATCTTCCCATCGTGTTTCTGATGCCCATGAGTATTTCTTCTAGCCATAATTCCTAGGGTAGAGAGTACAATCGGATCCAGACTGGGGCTCTTGTAAAGTCCTCCTGCTCTAGAATGAATCTGTCGGTCCAAAATCTCAGAAATAGACCCGCTGAATTATAGAAATATGGTCCATTGTCGAAGATTTTGTCCTTGTCTTCGAGATTGTACAGGATTATTGTAAAGAAACCCTTGGAACTAAGGTGGACTTCATAATCACCTTTGGGGTTCCACCAGTCCTTGATCCAACGAGTGAGATATCTTTCATTCGGCCATAGGCCCAAGAATTTGCCGATCAGTGTGTGATCCATCATAAACTGGGTGTGTTCCCCAACCCGTGTTGATTTGATGTGATA
The DNA here is from genome assembly GCA_009831015.1 of Picea engelmannii. Classification (NCBI taxonomy): domain Eukaryota; kingdom Viridiplantae; phylum Streptophyta; class Pinopsida; order Pinales; family Pinaceae; genus Picea; species Picea engelmannii. The sequence continues at coordinate 1,142,732 of ML777798.1, read as the reverse complement.
GAGTGGGGGTTTTTCCATTTGTGGTATACATTTACCTGGTAGCCATCCTTTGGAAGCTTGCGGATGAGATGTGTTGGGGTCTAGTTCCATTTCTTTGTTGAGTCCTTGTTCTTGGGTAAAGAGCCGATCCCGCAGGTGCTCCGGTGGCTCAAAGGCAGGGCGCTTAGCATGGATTCTGTTCCTGTCATTGGCGGTAATATCACTATACGAGGGGGGTTTCCCCCCCTCTCCCGAGCTCATTGTTGAGTGTGCAGGAAACTCGTGAGGTGCTCTCCTACAGAGAGTGGACGTTAGCGGCAGAGCTCTAGTGTCAGAGCGCACATCAAGTGCTTCACAGTAACAGAGCGCTAGGGTTGCAGGGCGCTAGGGTTTAATTTTCAGAGAAGTTCATCTGACATTATAGAGAACCATTAATTGGAGATTTGCCTCATATATGAGGGTGGGGGGTGGGGAAAATATGAGAGAAAATGCACCCACCACCCTCATATAGAAACATTAATTGGAGATTTGCATTGCTAATAACTCTAAAATTTCTCTTATCAACGTTTATGAGGTTTTTTCATTTTGTTTGGTATTTTCTACATTCTTAATCTATAAAATGAGGTGTAAGGGTGTCTTTGAAAACTGTGGGAGATTTGTTCATTTTTTCCTTACGACCTAGATAAAAAACATACAATTCCAACTATTGGCCAAAGGCTAATTGTTAATTAGAGATGATAAAAAATTTGATTCTCTTACGTACTCACCTAATCTAAGTTTATCTTAGTCCTTGTGGGGATAAAAAAGAGGTTTATATTGATTATAAATTTTATTTTATTTTTTGGGTGAGTACAAGATAATGATGGCCTCATTTTATATGTTAGATGCRATAGAAATTAATATATATATATATATATATATATATATATATATATATATATATATAGATATTTTGGGATACCTACACAATGAATCTATATTTCTGATAAGAAGACAATGTAGAAAATTGAAAAACCTTTGCATATGTATAATTTTTATTTATTGAAATTTTTTCATAACTATATCAAGTTTGTTTTATTCTAACATTGAAATGTTATTTTTTATGGAGAGCATGAGGCATATATCCATGTTCATGTAGTGTTTTAGTACCTAAATGATGAAATAATTATAAAAAATTGGTATATATGTCGAGGACAAGGAGTACATAAAAACCCTAAAATAGTACATCAAGTGTTGGTGCATTATTTGAAGGTCTTAACATAATGAAAATGGATTTTTCTTTAGCATGTAGAGGTTAATGTCTACTAGTGAAGAATATAAGTTTTTTCTGAAAATGTAAAGGACTGGATAAGTTATGGGAGAAGCACCAAGAGTCTATTTTTTGCATAAATGAATTATGTCACAAGAAAACATAATGAATGAGTTTATCTATATATCTATCTATACACGTGCGTGCACACACACACGATATATTGAAATATGTTTATATATATCTACAATTTCATCATATATGAGTATGTGTAACATACTGCAGTCGTTCATCAACATAAGACACATTGGAAAAGGAAAAACAAATTATTGAATTTGCTATGGTTTATGCATCCCATACCACTGGCTTGGTTACTCCAAACCTAAGTTCAAAGAAGCCACATATCATGAGAGATGACACATAACACGTGACACATGGATATGATAAGTTTTATTAAATGTGATTACATTCTTATGAAATTCAAATTTACTACATAGGCTATGTTTTTGCCTAGGTTTTGAATTTTGTATCTTATAAATGTATGCATGTTCTAGTACTACATAAAGCATGCACACTATTTTTTACATTAAAAATATATTTAAGAGAAACACATAAGCCTAACATCATCGTCGGGATTCACTATGGTGGAACATTAAACATTCAGTACCAAATTCCCTGATGACAATTCACCTGTTGGGCCCCTCCTATATACGACAGACCTCCCTCGATCTGAGCATCCAACGACTCTGGTTGTATCGAGGATACTAACTAGCACAAGGGTTAACACCCAAGTCTCTGACACTCCTCACAGTGCAAGGATGGGACCCACGGGGATCCATGACTGAGATTTAATCTTGCCTCCTCGTTGATAAACAATCTAGAACTTTCTTATACCTTCATCGTCATCGACACTACTGGCCAACACACAACCTTGTCAACTTCTATGCTCTAACGATGATGCATATGGATCCAACGATCTATATCTCATCATCATCATCTGCAACAAATCGATAGTCCTTGATGGTCTTAGGAMTTTATCATCGTCAACTCTCAATTAGAAAACACTCAACTTGCCACCCTCTTATCCCCGATGACGATGCCTCTGGCATCAATGACCCAAGTCTACTCTCCTATAGATCTAACGACCAAGATTTAAAGTGAAGGTCCAAAYGACCTCCTCGCCCAATGGGGCCCACTCTCGTCCCTTCATCCAATCCCTTAGTGACACTTGTCSCGACTTGGACATGATGGATATCAAGTTGGAAACCCACRTAATCCTAAATTTATCACTCCCTCACCTAACATAATTGGGGTCTTATGTAGATCAACAATGGATGGTTACTCTTATCTAATGTTAATCAATGATTCTTTTCAACTCTTATACTTTATCATTGTCATCACTCTCTGTCTCGACCTCACTTCTCGTCTACCTGGTCCCTGATGATGATAAACATCTCATCAGCGAATCATATCTTTCCCTCATTGCATATAGAGGATCGACGATGGTCTTTCTTTCTCAAGACTTTTATCATCATCATTCCTCTTTGGACTATCCTAAGTCTATAACCATTGTCATATCCTGAAGATGATCAAATTGGAACCAATGATCCATATCTCGTCAATCCATTCTCATTAGATTTACGACCATCGTTAAACCACAATTTCTTTGTTGTCGTCGAAATTTATACCAGTCCTAGCACTCGGTCACCCCAAAAATATGCCCTTTGTGAGTGAAGGGTTGAGATTTGTTCATCTCACTGAATCGATGACCAATATATATCCCAAATCACCACAGGTCCTTCCAGTGTTTAACCTGTCGATTTAGGACTTAGTCATTTCTTAGGGTTTTATAGGATTCGGTCTCGACTTTCAACGGTTCGAAGTCCCTCTACGACCATTACAATTTCTCAAATTCAAAGGGAATATCTTTCATATCTTGCAATATTTCCATACAATACTTGGAGCTTCCTTAAGATTCAAAGTTCTCCATTTCGCATAGGGGCCTCCTCGACACTAGGATTCTCACATCATTGAGTAAGTGATTTTTTGTTCATGTACTACAAACTTTCATTAAAGGCTATAAGATTCTTAGGGTCATAAACAATCCATACTTATTCCTTTTCATAGTTCAATAGATTAACCACATCTACCAAAAGAAAATCCATTTACTCAAAAGTTTCAATTCATCACACACACTTATATTTCTCTTTCAGTTAAACAATACAAGTATACATCCTTCATGCACATTCAAACAAAATAAGTTAAAAACTTATCTAATAAGGAAAAATAGCTACACCAACTGACTCACAGAGGACGCCTTTCCTCCCAACCTTAGGCCATACTGTAGAGTGCCTTCTGACAGTATTCCACCCCCGTGCCAAGTCATGATACCACCAGGGCAATGATTCAATTGGATTTCCAAACTTAAAATGATATAGGAAGGTTCATCTCCTTCCCCTTCTGACACAAAAGAAGTTTCCCCTTTCCCACTGAGATCAAGAACTCTACAAGTTTTGTAGGTGGTTTCCCAACTTAATTTCCTCTGCACAAGGGAGTTCCTTCCCTTTTGTACAGTCCCTTGGTGACCTCCCCTTACCAGTGACACTTTTTTTCCAGTAAGCACCAAGATGTATTCCATCTTCCAGTTTGGATCTGGGTCTTCTCTGTTCAAGGTGATCATTAATAACTCAAGCAATCTTCATATTTTCTTCAAGGAAATCTATTCTTTGACTCAGCTCTTCTTGAGTTTCCTCTGTGCTCTTTTTTTTCCAATTCTTGTTCTGTTGTCTACGTGTACACTCTTGTTTGTTCCCTCCTTCGTCTCCCTTCTTCTCTTCTATTTTTCGTTTGGTGGTATTTTTCCACCTTTCATCTCGTCCTTCCCAATCCTATTGATATTATCATGGCTTCCTACAGATGTAACTTGTAGTCTGCAATTCCCCGTATGAATGGAAAAATCCATTGTTTCCTGTCATTTTTCATTTAATTGGCCCTCCTTCTTTAAAGACCAACTTCCAATAGTCATTAATCGTTCCAAATACCTCTATGAATTCTTTTACATGTCATGGGGCTTCCTACAATTATGGTATGTTAGTGGGTGTATATTCATGTTTTACCATCATAAGTTGGCTTGCTAAGAAAGATTCTTGTTTTCCTCACTAATACATCTCATCTCCTCTTCACCCAACCATTCAATCAATACTTGCTTTATCAATTCCATCTAGTGCATCATGGCCAATACTGTTAAGGTTGTTCCCTCTCAGTCAATGGTTTGGTGTTTTCATTTAATCAAAACATAATTACATGCTTGATAAACTCAGTTACATGAAGTATTAGTATAATTAAAGTATCGGGGGGAAACAAGGTGTTACATTCCCCCACCCATTAATAGAAACACCATCCTCAGTGTTTAAAACACCATGTATATACAATTATACAATAAACAAAAGTGGGTATTCCAATCTCATGGCATCTTCTAGCTCCCATATAGCTTCATCTGCTCCAAAGTGCTTCCATTGCACCTTGAATTGCATGATGGCTCAGTCTCGAAGAATTGTTTCTTTCTTGGCCATGATGCATTTGGGTTTGAGATGTAATTCTCCCTTTGGTTCCCCCTGTATCACAATCCAATCAATTACATGATTAGGTTCATGTACATACTTCTTTAACAAAGATACATGGAACACATTATAAGCTCTAATAGTAGGTGGTAGTGCAAATCTATATTATATTGGTCATATTCTCTCTAAGACTTCAAATGGTACACAATATCAGAGTGCTAACTTAGCACATGCTCCCATTCTCAAGAAAATTATTTTGGGTTTCATTCAAAGATACAAATGGTCTCCTACTTTGAACTCTCTATGAGTTCTCTTGTTATTAGTATAGCTATTTTGTCTGTATTTGGGAACATTCAGGTTCTGCCTTATCTTAACCATGACCTGTTCCATTTCTTTTAGCTATTTTGGTCCAAGTGTGTTTTTTTTTTCCATTGGATTGTCCCAACTGATTGGAACTCTACACTTTCTTCCATAAAAAACCTCAAACAAGCTCATTTTCAATGATTCTTGGTAACCATTGTTGTATGCAAACTCCAACAGTGGTATATACTCCTCCCACTACTTGGGATGATGCATAAAATGCATCCTCAACATGTCTTCTAACACTCTATTTACCCTTTCGGTCTGACCATCTGTTTGAGGATGGTAGGTCCTGCTAAATTCAAACTGTGTTTCCAAGCCTACAAACAAAAATTTTAAAAAATTTGAGGTGAACTCAACATCTTTGTCTGAGATTATGGTTTTAGGAAAACTATGCAATCTAAAAATTTCTTTAATAAAAACGTTAGAAACATCTATGTCTTTAAAATGGTATTTTATGGGGATGAAGTGAGATTCCTTGCTCAATTTATCCACTAGATCCATGATCGCGTCACTTTGTTTGATTGTATTTGGAAATCCTATAATAAAATCCATGTAAATTATTTCCCATTTCCAGCCTAGAATCTCTAAAGGTTTTAGTAACCCATTAATATGTTTGTGATCAACTTTCTTCTGTTGACACTCTAAACATTTTGCAATGTATTGAGAAACCTCCTGATTCATTCTAGGCCAATAATATAGTTGTCTAACTATTGTCACAATTTTATGGTAACCAGGGTGACCTACATATGGTCTTCTATCGAACTTTTACATAATCGAGTGCCTCAAATCTTCTGAATTAGGAACATACATCCTATTGTTATACAACAACAGACTATCAATCCCAACCTACTATCCTTCATACCTCTTTTCCTTGGGTTCTTGTCGTAACCCTTCCTTCAATTGATTGAATAACTCATATTCCTGCAAGAGGGTCTTAATCCTCTCTTGAATGGCAGACTTTCCTACACTTGTTGTTGCTAGGTGTATATCTCACACACTTCGACTGAGTGCATTTTCCACTATATTATCCTTCCCTTTAATGTGTTTGATTTCAAAATCAAACTCGTTGATCAACACCATCCACCTGGTCTTTCTAGCATTCAACCTTGGATGGTCGAATAGGTACTTCATACCATAGTGATCTGTAATTAGGATAAATATTATCCTGAACAAGTAGTGCCTCCACATTTTCAATGCATGCACAATCGTTGCTAACTCTATACCATGGGTGACATACTTCTTCGCATGCCCATTTATCTTTCATGATTCATAGAAAATCACTTTCCCTTCTTGCATGAGAAATCCACCGAGTCCTTCCTTGTAAGCATCTGTATAGACCAAGAAATCCTTTTTTGGGCTTTCAATCCATAGAATAGGGGCATTAGTTAATAGATACGTTAGATGCTAGAAGGTATCTTCACATTCTAGTTACCATAAAAATTTCTTTCCTTTTCTTTGCAATGAAGTAATATGATTACCACTCTTGGAAAATCCCCTTATGAACCTTCAGTAATACCCAGCCAATCCTATAAAGGATCTTACTTCTGTGATATTTCTAGGGTTTTGTCAATCCATGATTTCCCTAATCTTTTCGGGGTCCACTGTCACTCCTTCGACTGAGATTTTATGAGCTAAATAATGGATTTCTCCTGGAAGAAATCACACTTGTTGAGCTTAGCGTACATTTGGTGGTATATTAACACCTGTAACACCATTCTAAAATGTTCTTCATGCTCCTCTCGATTCTTGGAATACACCAAAATGTCATCCATAAAAACTAAGACAAACTTGTATTAATATTCGTTGAGCACACTATTCATCAAACACATGAATTTAGTTGGTGCATTTGTAAGTCCAAATGGCACCACAAAAAATGCATAGTGCCCATACCTTGTTCTAAAGGATGTCTTGTGGATGTCCTCATCCTTGATTCTGAATTTGTGATATCCCAATCGCAAATCAATCTTCAATAAAAATGAATCTCCACTGAGCTAATCAAAAAGATCATTTATCCTAGGAAAAGGGTACTTGCTCTTAATGGTCGTCTTATTCAACTGCCTATAGTCGATGCATAGTCTCAAGGTACCATCCTTATTATTTAAAAATAGGGATGGTGCTCCGTCTTTGGGGCTTTTGATCACAAGGATGAGAAAAAAAAGACCCCTTTGATTGCATTGGTAAGCCAACCAAGCAACATAGAACAATGGTTAGTAGGTTAGTGAACCCACAAGCTAGAAAGAAAGAAAATAAAGCAAGATATGAATAACAAGTAAATATAACTAAAATAAGCAAGTATAAACAAGGGATGCATGAAATTTGACACAAAGAATGGTTACCAAATAGAGAATGGTATTTGAAATTGAGATCACCAAGAGGATAAATGTGGGATTTATGAATCCCCTATTCCACCTAGGGAGGGCTCTTGAATCCCTCAAAGTAGAGCTATTACTCTCCTATTTTTGCTTGACAATGGTGAAGAACTCTATGGAAAATCTATCAAAGAGGCGGAAAGAGTTTCCTATGCTATGCTTTCCCAAGATATTCTTAAGAGAAAAAATGGTTTCTCCAAGAGTATTTGGACAACATAACAATGTAAAGAACTTCTTCCTCTTTTGCATACAATGATCCTCTATTTATAGGAGGATTTATATGTATTTCACAACTAGTTTCAAATGTGAATGGAGAGGCCTTTGAAGGTACCTCCCATCCTTTCAGTGATCCCAAGGAAGAATTTTAAGGCAATTTTGGGGTATGGTCAAGATCTACTTCATCCCATAAGTGGTTGAGGCCCGACCAAAATCATTAATGCATTGTTTCTGCATCCATGTGGGTTTCTTGATTATCAGTCCCGTGTACTATGCATTGTGCACGTTGTACATTGTTTTATCCCACACATATGTGTGCGTGTTGTATTTGATTAATGTGCATGGAAATTCAAGATCTTTTTGCATATTTTTGTGACTATTTGGCCAATCTTGATTGTGATCTTCCTATAATTATTGGTTGCATGTTGTATTTGTGTTGACCGTTTCTTCATCAGTTGTATGTATTTGTATGATAATTTTTTTGGTGATAACATATCCCCCCTGATGTGTGAGGTTAGGAACATACGTATAGATGAAATACATCAATGTTTCTTTCTGCTGAAATTGCCATAAGAATAGGAGATTTGTAGTTTTTAATAAGAGATACAATGAGAGTGGCCTGTCAAAGGAAAAGGGGATTCAAACTAATGCCAACAATCTATGAAAAATAAAAAGGAAATATTTGTACAAACGAGGCAGGCATGCCCCATGCTCATGTCATGAAACTAGAATAATATGATGGTAACTGAAAATTGTTGATGAAGTGGATGTCTGCACCACTCTCGGGGCATCAATAATAGCCTATGACGGTTCTATGGATTGAACTATCTCTAAATCGAGAAATGGACACTAGTGTAAGTTGTCGATAACTCATAGGCATTGCTGGCCTAGAAACTTCAAAGGTATTCAATGACAATTGAAAAAATGCAATGTTCGCATAGTAAGACCCATTGTTACATGAAAATTTATCGGAGTCGAATGTTATGGGGATCAACGACATTCGAAAGAAATAATGACTCTTTCTGTGTCATCCAAGACTACTGATTTATAGGGTAATGAGAGCCAACATCTTTCCAACTTCCTGGAAATGTTGTTGATGCCGACAAGGAAGGGGGCATGACTGCAATAAGAAAAGGGTTTCTTGACATCAATTTGATCAAAATGGTATCATGGATTGTATGGGGGAAAGATGGATGGAATGGTGACATGGACAAAGCTCAAATTGGATGGGACATAAGAACTTCCCTTGGTTGGGGAAAATGGGATGATTGATGCAACTGTAAAAAATGATCTGGTGTCAGGGGGACAACCAACTATTAGGTAAATTGTGTTGAATGTGTACGACTGCAAAGGAGTGGATGATAGGTCAAAATAAATATATTGAGGAAAAGGGTGTCGGTGATAGTCGATGTTTGTCTAGGATGAATTTGAAAAGATGGTGATGAAAATGAAATTCCCCAACCAAGGGTGACATGGGTTGTTGTGTGCTAAGGAAAAAGACACCATCGGTTGCGATGGAAAAAATCTAACCTGCTGAAAATTGAAATGTGATTTATACAATTAATGAATAAATAAATAATAATTGGGTTGAAAGTACATGTATAGAAACATGTGCTCCAATTAATTATGGCTTGGCCTCGTGGGACGCAAGTAGGGAATGTAATGGATGAAGGGTGGGGGCCCCATGGGTGGGTTTCTGCACCAGGTAGATGGATGGAGGATGAAATTGAAAATGGGTAATTGATGTTGGATGATATGGAGGGTTAATGATAATGCACAGGTGCATTTAATGTAATAGATAATGTGATGGCAGAGTCCATAATGGGGTGGTTATCATGATGATGAGGAATAAGTATGAGGTTCTTACTTTGGGGTGTAACACTACCATGACTCCCAAACCTAATGGATAAAACAACATGAGTTTCAATATATCAAGGGGTATATATATGTGAGACAACTCATGGAGGTGTTAATGCTACCGATTGATAGTACCTGAATGCAATGGAGGTGATGGTCTCACAAAGCTGAGTGTGGGGATCCTAAGGATAAATATCAAGGGGTATAACTGGGATATGCAGTTCTTTGCAAAGGGTGTGAGTGCATGCCATATTTGAACATATACCTGAATGGGTCATAGGGTGGCCAAGATTGAATGGTTTGCAGAGTGTTGTAACAAGTACCTGAACATACAAAAATCAAATAACTAACTTGAAAAATATTCGATGATAAAGAACATATGTTAATTATTTGATATAAATGATAGTGAGTAATATTTCTTGTGCTTTTAACATTGATGGTAAAAATGGTCCCTTGATGAAATATTTTTGTGCCCCTAGAAGGAGGCCAAGGAACAATGAGTTCCTAGAAGAGGTAATCCCTAAAGGAGGGTAGGGAATGATGAGTTCTTGGAAAAAATCACTCCCTAAGAGAGGCAATGAAACAATGAGTTCATGGAAAAGAAACTCCTTGAAGGAGGCCATGGAACAATGAGTTCCTGGAAAATGCACTTCCCAAAGGAGGCCAGAGAACCATGGGTTCCCGAAAAAGGCCCTTTCTAAGGGAGGCCAAGGAGCAATTGGTTCCTAAGAAAGGAACTCCCTCAAGGAGGCTAGGGAACCATGGGTTCCTGAATAAGGAAATCCCTAAGGGAGGCCACAAAACCATGGGTTCCTGAAAAATGCACTCCCTAAAGGAGGTTGGGGAACCATGGGTTCCTGAACAAGGCACTCCCTAAGGGAGGCCAAGAAAAAATGGGTTCCTAAAAAAAGGCACTCCCTGAAGGGGGTCGGGGAACCATGGATTCTTGAATAAGGCACTCCCTAACGGAGGCCATGGAACAATGGGTTCCTAAAAAGGGCACTCCCTGAAGGAGGCCAACGAACCATGGGTTCTTGAACAAGGCATTCCCTAAGGGAGGCCATGGAATGATGGGTTCCTAAAAAAGGAACTCCTTGTGGGAGGTCGCGGAACAACGAGTTCATGCAAAAGGCACTCCAAGAAGGAGGCGAGGGAACCATGGCTTCTTGAACAAGGCCCTCCCTAATGGAGGCCACAAAACAATGAGTTCCTAGAAAAGGAACTCCCTGAAGGAGGTCATGTTGCCTCTATGGGGGTATCTAAAAAATGACCAAGGCTAAGGGGGCCTCTCCACAATAAATAATGAAACTATCTTGGTGGATCATTCTGATTAGGCCATGGGGCTTGTAATTGCATGATGTCTGGGGAAACTGGACACAAGGTGGTACTATAATGGTTCCCATGAAGGGTATATTATGAGATGGTGTTGTGTCAAGAGCTAGGTCTTATAGGACCAAGGTGGGAAGTGGTACTGTCCCCTATATTATGATATGAGGATTAGGGGAAGGATTGTTGCCAAATACCTAAGATTATGGAGCAAAGGTAAAACAATAGGCAATTTAAAGTTGAAAATCCACAAAAGAGGATCTGAAATAGTGTATCAGATCCATTATTTTGTGTAATACCTATTGGGGGGTTTGGGACATTAAAATGTGTGGCAACATCTTCTATATGGGCATGATTGGTCATCGTTTAACTGGAGTCCCTGATATCCCTATCAGTGAGAAGAGATGATCTTATTTGAGAGGGAGTAATGGCCTTATCAAGGGAGATACTATTAGAGGGTGAACCAATTGAATTGTTATGAGCCTACCAATAGTGGAAAGGAGAACCTAGATGGAGGTTATCACTAGAATCACTGAAAGAAGTAGTGGCCTCAAAGAATTATTCATCTTGTGGGAAGAATGTAGTTGAGATTTCATGGTTTCTTTTGAGTTTGGGGGAAGAAACATGCATGGATTCCCCCAAGGATTAACGAATCTGCCCATCCTCCAAGCCTAAGTGGTGAGGAGGTGATTCTAGAGGCATGGGATCATTTTTGGGTGGAGTGGATGTTACATGAATAGTGGAAGTGGACACATAGTGCATGGAATCAATGTGAGCAACATGATGTGAGATTCTATTATGAGAATCCTGTGGGGGGGGATTAATGTAGGAGAGTTTCTTGATGGTGATGATGCATCCCTCATGTGGGGATATCATGACTCAAAAGAGTGAAGACACCACAACACTCATGGCATAGATGAAAACCATCCATGACAACAACATTGATCAAAACCATCATACCACCTAACTCAATGGGGAGATTAGGTAAGATCCATAAGGGGGAAAAAATTCTACCATCAAAGGATCTTAACTCAGTCATCGATGGGATAAGAGTAGGGGAGCCTATTTGTTTCCAAGCTGATGAGGACATAATTCATGAGGATTCCCCATCATCTATAATACACTGATAAATTGTAAAGTTTTTAACGATGACCGATATGTAAAATGGGGTAGAAGATGGCAATCGTGCTTGGATAAGTTGATCCCAATCAAAGGTGATGGACCGTGATGGGTGTGGGTATACACTTTAATTTTCCTAAAAAGGATAGGGTCTAGTAGACATTGTGGTACTAGAGGTGGAAGGGGTGCCCCCAAGTCTACATGATTGAGCATCGTCATGAGGTAGATTGGGTGTGTGAGGGAATTACCCATGTGAGGGGTAAAAAATGATGTCGAGGTGCATGGAACCTCACATGATGGAGTAATGGGTTCATGTTGGTGGTAGGGGCACGTCAAAGTAGTGTAAGGAGAAATACTAAGTTTATTTTTCTGCATGTGCTTCAAATGAATTGATTGGATTAGCTTTGGAATGAGTTCATGGAACTGATGGGATGGGTGACCATAGAGCTCACAAAATGGGAAAGGGTGATTATTCCATGTATGGGTGGTACACATATTCTTGGTTTGATTGTAGTTCCAGTGGACACTATGAGTGCCCCCATCTGTACAAGAATTTCCCCCATGCCATGGGCATTGATAATGGGTGTTTCTCTTCTTACTCCTTGTGTGTGGTGGATGGCTAATATAACTAGGAGAGGGGGGGGAAAGTTTGTCCTAACTAGGAATAAGATGATGGGGTTATAAATGGTATGTTTTGTGGTCCTTCCATGGTGGTTGATGGTCGGAGAGCCAATTCTTGAAGAGGGAGGGATACTAGATGGGTGGATTTTTTTGGATAGTGGTGCCTAGCGAGGTGGACCCAAGCAAAGATAATCCTAAAAGACACTCATTGGTGTGTGTGTTGGCTGTACTGATGTGTCAGCCAAATTGGGAACACCTCCTAAGATTGAGGGGAGGTTTTTAGATGTCTATAACGGCGGGGATGTTGTGTTTCCCCTATGGTTCTAAACTATATGTATATTTGTGGAAGTTGTAGTGAGAAGAATAAATGAACAAGTTCTTTGGTAAATGTGGACTATCTCAAAAATGTTTTGAAAGCTATATGTAATCAATCAATGGTAATCATACATAAACAAGTAACAATGTAATATGGTGTGGGGTTTTATCCACATTGGGGAATAAAATAAATGCACGTGTCCTAATAGACCTATCGTCCTTCCTCTCAAAAAGAACTAGACCTTCCAAAATAACTCAACAGTGGGGCATGAATCCACCGGAAGAGAAGCTAGTGAAGGTATGAATAATGAGTTATAATGAGGGGTAAAGGGTGCATATCCCAAAAGAATTAGTGATATTTCCCAACAACCCTTCAAAATTTGATTAAGGTGTGATTGCATCCTACAACTCCCACCTGGGTAGATACAACCTATGTTTTGGCTACTAAGTATGATCCAGATTTTATGAGCAGAACATATTGACTATATATTATTAACATGTGCTTAACACAAAATAACAGAGATACAATAAAAATGGTTTTCTATTCAATAAGGAAATAAGATGAAACTGCAAAATGTAGTGGAAACAAGCTTCCTGGAATGGTGGAGGCTTATCTCTAAGAAGAGATATGACGTCTGTGCTCATTCGCAAGAAGATGATTACAATGAGGATATGAAGGCCTTTTTACAATAAAAAGGAATGAAAAAACCCTATACATCCAAAAATCTAACCCTAGGAGACGAAGCACCAAAAGTCATGTGGGCCCCGTTTGGGTAAGTTAGTAGATCAACTTCCCGAGGTCGTAACTTTTGCATACGATCTCTGTTTTAGGCGTATGATAGCCTGTTGGAAAGGTATCATCGAGGAGATTCATTTTTGGGGCTCAATTATTCCTTTGGTTATCAGTGAGAAGCTCAATCCCTAAAAACCTTCATTTAGGCCCTCAAAATGGCCCCAAAAGTTAAAACTGCTAAAAATAGTAAATTGCCAAAATTGCCAGAAAATTGTTTTGAGCCAGTTGGAAAAGGTGGGTGGTCACTAATATCCACCTAGATCAATCCTCCCTCCTTAGGAATAAATGGTCTCCATTGCGTTGAGTTCCCCCATCAGAGGAGGAAATTTCTGCTAAATTTGGCCCCGGGTGAGCCACTTGCCTTGGTGTAGGAGTTGCCTTGCTTTGACGACTCGATAAAGCTGGATCCTCTGCTGTTGAGTGCCCTTGATATATGTGCCAAAATATGATCACTGGATGGTTGTTTTATGTAGTTGGGGTTGAGCTCTGTCGGTGTCAATTGTTCTGCTACTTCTGAGGTGTCCAATAATGGTGGGAAATAAGGGTGAAGGAGATCCACGTTGAACACTGGGTGCAGGCCAAGGAAAGGAGAAATGTTGAAATCAAAATAATTATCCCCCACGGCCTTGGTGATGGTGTACGACCCATAACGGAGTGGGCGAAGCTTCCGATGGGGTCCTATAAGGTGTTCTTTCTGCAAGTGCAACCAAACTTTGTCGCCCACCTGAAACTTATGTGGCACTTGATGTTGATCATGGCGTTGCTTGTACTTGTCATTGTACTTTTGTAGGATATCTTGAACCTGTTGGAAGATGTGATGGATCTGTTCAATGAAACAAGTGGCTTCATCAGCTTCATATGGAGCATGAGATGAGTCGTTCGAGGTGACCGCAAGGGGAAGTGCAACATCTATGGGACCCAATGGTTGGAAACCCAACCCCACCTGAAAGGGGATGTCGCCAATTGAACTATGAAGGGCTCAGTTGTAGCTATGTTGGACATAGGGAAGGCTCTCATCCCATGTGCGAGGGTGCTTTGAATTATACATGCGAAGGATATGCACAATCATTTGATTTATGACCTCGGTTTGGCCATCTTTCTGGGGGTGGAAGGCCATGGATTTGGTGAGCTTGGCGTCCAGCAGTGACCAGAGGCTCGACCAGAATGTACTGAGAAATCGACTGTTCCGATCTGAGATAATGGTTTGTGGGATTCCAAAATGTACCTAGACTCATTCAAAGAAGAGCTTGGCAGTGGCCTCTGCTGTGATGTTCTTCTTGCATGCAACCAGAATCACCATCTTAGAAAAGCAATCAAAAACCACAAAAAATAGTCATTTCATCGCTTGGTGGATGGGAGGACCGACATGTAGTCCATTGAGATGGATTTCCATGGCCTGTCAAGAGTAGGAAGAGGGGTGTACATGCCCTATTTCTTAGTGGTCGGTTTTGCAATAGCGCAGGTAGTGCAGGACCTGAAATACTTGTTGACCTCCTATCGAAGTTTTGGCCAGTAGAAATGTTTTTGTAGCATCACCATTGTCTTTTCAACACCGAAGTGTCCTACCACTTGACTGTAGTGAGATTCCCAGATCATCTTTGCTCACTCACTTGATGGAACACAGATATGGCCCAGACAACATAACAACCCATCATGAAGATGGAAATTATCGACAACTGCATTTGCACCCAACATTTGGTAGGTGGTGGTAAAGTCTAGGTCTATCTCATAGAGTTGGGGCCATCCAGAGGTCTCATGGCTGCAAGAGTCTAGCACCATGGTGAGTGTCGCGACTGGTGGTCTGCTGAGGCAATCATCGATGAGATTGGTGCTTCCTGTTTTATACTTGATGTTGAGGTGGAATTGATGCAAGTATGTGGACCACTTTTGATGGAAATAATTCTGTAATTTTCCTTGTGTCTACATGAACTACAGTGGCTTATGATCAATTTGGATGACTGTCTCCTTCCCAAGAATGTAATGTCTCCACTGGCGGCAGGCTTGCACAATGGAGTGAATTTCTTTGTCATAAGTAGGGTACTTACGAATAACATCCGATAGTGTCTCACTATGATAGGCCACAGGGTGGCTGTGTTGAGTGAGAACGACACCCACCGCATAGTCTGAAGCATCTGTATCAATATCAAAGGGATGCTACAGGTCTGGTAGTGAAATTATTGGGGCTGATAACAAGCGTTGCTTCAAATCATCGAACGCTTGTTGTTTGGACTGGCCCCACACAAATTTCGCCTTACCACCACCCTGCTTATTTGGTTGAGGGCCCATGCAATATGGGAGAATCCCAACATGAACCTATGATAGAAATTGGCAAGGCTTAAGAAGCTCTAAAGCTCAGTGAGTGTGGTTGGGGATAGCCAGTCACGAATGACTTGGATCTTGGCTAGATCCACATGTACTCCATGCTGATCAACGATGTAGCCCAGGTAATGGACCCTGTCCATGTCGAAGGAGGATTTTTCCAAGTTGGCATATAGCTTGTGCTACCGTAGGGTGTGCAGAACTTGCTGAATATGTTGCAAGTGTTCGGCCCAAGTCTTGCTATAAATGAGAATGTCAACTAGATACACCACTACAAAAGTATTGGTGAATGGTTGCAAGATATCGTCCATCATCCTCATGAAAGTGGTTGGAGCATTTTTCAAACCAAAGGGCATGACCAACCATTCAAAAAGGCCTTCCTTTGATTTGAATGCGGTTTTCCATACATCTGTATATTCTATCATGACCTGGTGGTAGCCAGACTTCAGATCAATCTTACTGAAGTATTTGGCCCCCGTGAGTTGATCAAGGAGGTCTTCGATTCAGGGAATCGGGTATTGATTTCTAACTGTGATTTTATTTAGAGCCCGGTAATCAATATAGAGTCGCCAAGTTCCATCTTTTTTCTATACCAACACGATTGGGCTCCCGCAAGGTGATGAGATGGGATAGATGTGCCCCTTGTGGAGTAGTTCTTGGATCTATTGCTTGATCTCCTCATTATCTAACAGAGAGGGGCGATAGACTGGCCCATTGGGCAACAATGCGTCGGGGGTCAAATCGATGGGGTTCTTGACCTGGCAGTGTAGAGGAACCCTAGTAGGTGAGGAGAAGATATCTGAGTATTCTTCCACAACCTTATCTACTTGCTTCTACTGTGTGGAGAGGTCATTCGCAGAGATCCTGGATGTGGCTGTGATCTTTCGCTTATTCTGAGAGCAAATCATGAAGAAGACAAACTTTCCCATCTGAGAGATGACCTTCCTGCATTTCTTAACAAAGTTCAAGGAAATAGCAATAGGTGGGACTGCCTCGGGTATCCTGTACAATTTCTTGTTCAAAGTAATAATGAGACTATGAGGCCTAGACTCATATACATCATGACATTTCCATAAATAAGGTTGGCCCAAAAGAACATCACAAAATTCGAGAGGAGCAACATCAAACAATACCTCATCTTTGAAGGGCTTGATGTCGTACAACAATCAGCATGGTTGGCTGATGCGGAGATCGCTTCCTTGGTGGAGCCATCCAATGGTGTAGGGTTGTGGGTGTTGCATTGTTGGCAGGGCCAGCTGCTTGATGACCTCTGTTGAGATGAGGTTCTTCTGGCTACTGCTATCAATGATGAAGTGCAGTGGGGTGCCTTTTACCCACATCTGTGAATGGAAGAGGTGTTCTCCTTCTTCTGGCTCGTCTGGTTCACCAGGCTGGAGCTTGGTGGTAGCAATGATGACACTGGGTTTCGCGTCAATGATCCGTCTTCCCCTTTATGGTTTTGGCTCAAAGTTAGAACCTGCATATGATTTAGAGGCTTTCACTTTGGCCACCAGCGATTGCTTTAAGTGGCAGTCAGCAGTGTTATGCAAAGGGCTCTTATGAAAGTCACACCACTTCCTGGTATCTTTTTTTGTCTTTCCGATGTCCTTATTTACTTGCGGCTTGGACTGGTTGTCCTGATATTGTCCATCTTTTCTTTGTCCTTTTTTCTGTGGTTTGGGGCCACCCTTTCTTGGCTTTTGTTGTGAGGGGTTCCCAGGCACGACATTTATATTTTTGTCCTCAGAAATCAGTCATAGGATGGATGTTTTCTAAGGGTTGGGTGACCCAAGGAGGCACACACAAAACAACTGGACCTCAACCTTCGACCCTTCATGGGTGTCTCCTTGCCTTATGGTGTAGGAATGCTTGATTGGGAGGATTTTGGTATCCTATTTTGTAACTTTCTAAGTTTCAATTAAAAGATGATGATGGGGAGTTATTTGGATGCCTATCCCAAAAATCATAAATTTGACTACCAAATTATTTTGTATTCCTCCTATGGAGGTTAGAAGTGGGTTGATTGTGGTTTCTTTTAGGATTTGAAAATGGGTTGTGAAGTTGGGGTCATGGGCCAACTTTGTTGATTAAAAATGGTGTGCACAAAAATATCTTTACTAAACAAATGAACCCCTTCTGATATTCCCAAAACGCTTATGAGCGTGAGAAGAGCATGCTACGGTTTCAAGTATCTAGTGAAAAACCTTTTGAATATGTGATGTGTGCAAGAAGTGAGGGTGAAGGATGAATTTTTAACAAGTTAAGTGAGCAATTTTTTGTCATGTGGACATTGCTTGGTCTTTTACAATTGTTGCTTATCTCTAACTTACTAAATTTTCCAAACAATCCTTGCAAAAATTGAAAAATACCTTTACGTAACTAGCATGATGGATATGTGGGTCCTTACTTTTGATCTTTTAATCTCCCTATAATGTTCTCTAATCTAAGAAAGATTTGAAACTATCATATATTGAAGACATGTGAGCATGTGTGGGCTCTTACAAATCCTTAATTTTCCTAGGAGGTTTACTCTAAAAATTTGAAACTATCATAAGATTGTGCACATGTGGGCATGTATGGGCCCTTACAAAGATTTTATATTATGTTTCAACAAAGAAAACTAAAGAGGTATTGGCCTCTTCTAAAATGATTGATTCAGTAGCAAAAAATGAGCGAACTAAGAGGTATTGGCCTCTCCTAAAATGATTGATTTTTAAAGGGAGATGGAGGTTTCTTGAGTAATCCCTTTTTATGATTTCCAAGATGACACAAAGATGTGAGGAAGAGCATACTCCAAGATTATAAAAATAATATCCTAGTCTCGATCAGTTGATGATTTGTAAAAGAAAAAACTTAACTCAAGAGTTCAAATGCTATAATAGGCCATCCATGTGGCAACAAAAAGGAAAGATCTTATGGTTCTTTTTACCCCTTTAAGTGCCTAGTTTAGCTAATTATCTATGCAAGAAATGATCCTGAGTATCACTCTTCTACATTACAAAGTACTGCAATTTTGTTTTGCACATTCGTGTGAATCCATGTGGGCTTGGTCTTAAAAGTCGTGCAGTATGCGTGGGTTTTCCGATAAAAATCCGTGCGGTTCTGTGCAGTCAGCGCATCTGTTCTTCCTGAACTCGTGTGCATGTAGAGAAAGCGTGGGCTGGCAATTTTGAAATGAATTTAGCCAACATAGGGCTGAATTGAAGTGTCTGAAGGGTACGATGGGCCAGTTTTGGACCCTCAAACACCAAAAAGTGAGAATAACAACTCTAATAGCCTAATTGAGGAGGAATTTGGATTCCAATCCCAAATAAGGTCGTCAATTTGTTTGGGGATTTCGATCACAAGAGTGAGAAAAAAGAGACCCCCTTGATTTCCTTGGTAAGACAACAAAGAAGCACATAACAATGGTTAGTAGGCTAGTGAACCCACATGCTAGAAAGAAAAAAGATAAAGAAATATATGAATAACAAGAAAATAAAACTAAACTAAGAAAGTATAAACAAAGGATGCATGAAATTTGACACAAAGAGTGGTTACCCAATAGAGAATTATCTTTGAAATTGAAATCACCAAGAGGAGAAATGTGGGATTTATGAGTCCCCTATTCCTCATAGGGAGGGCTCTTGAATCCCTCAAAGTAGAGCTATTACTCTCCTATTTTTTCTTGAGAATGGTGAATAACTTTATTCAAAAGCTATCCAAGAGGTGGAAATATTTCCCTATGCTATGTTTTCTCAAGCTATTCTTAAGAGAACAAATGGTTTCTCCAAGAGTATTTGGACAACATAACAATGCAATGAACATCTTCCTATTTTGCATACAATGATCCTCTATTTATAGGAGGATTGCTAGATATTTCACAACTAGTTTCAAATGTGAATGGGGATCCCTTTGAAGGTACTTCCCATCCTTTCAGTGATCCCAAGGCAGAATTTTAGGGATATTTTGGGGTATGGTCGAGATTTACTTCATCCCAGAAGTGGTTGAGGCCCGACCAAAATCATCAATGTGCCATTTCCGTATCCGTGCGATTTTCTTGATTTTCAGTTGTGCTGCCTGCGCACTGTGCACGTTGTACGCTATGTTATCATGCATGGATGTGTGTGTGCTTCTTTTGTTGAATGTGCATGAAAACTCAAGATCTTTTTGCATAGTTTTGTGACTATCTGGCCAATATTGATTGTGATCCTCCTGTAATTATTGTTTGTATGTTGTATTTGTTTTGATTGTTTCTTCAACGGTTGTCTATATTTGTATGAGAAATTTTTTGGTGATATCACTCCCCATGGGGATACACTCAACTTGATGTAACCTTTATCCAACATTTCCTTTATTTTCACCTTTATCTCCACTAGCTCTAGTTTTCTCATCATGTAAGGCACTTTTGACATTAGTACTGCCTCAGGCACAGATCTATTGAAAAATAGAGATCTCTTTTTGGATACAGTCCAAGTACTTCCTCTGGAAACACATATTTGAAATCACATAGTATAGGGCGATATTCAACCTTAAACTCTTTTCTTTCTACTGATTTTAGTACTTGTATATCATACAAGACTCAAGAGACACCCTTTTCTGTTGAACTTCTTGAACTACAATGTTTTTATTTTCCTCACCAAGATTGGTTTCTAAATTCCTTGCAAAATAGAGATAGGTTTTTCATTAACAATACCTTCCAACTCCACCACATAGGCTTGGTGGTCTAATTTTCATTTCTCTACGGCCACATAGATTCTTGACACACTTCTGGCTATGTTGCTGACTATAGCTACCTCTTGGACACTATATACCATTATACTGTCATGATACATGCGAAGGAAATCCCTCAATAGGTGTGGTTCTCTGCATCCACAACATTGCGATGGTCCTCTCTTGGACTCCTCTACTCTTTCTCTTTCTTTCTCTGTTGATTTATTTCTACTTTGAGATGGGAAATTTTGCTGATGAACACTCCTGCTTGGCTGAACCAATTGTGCATCTTTCCCCGAATTATTTTATGGGAATGACTTGAATCCCTTCTTCTGGAATCCACTTTTTTCCTTCCTCTTATAATCTTTTGAAGGCTCTTTATTATGTTTAGACTGATCATAACAAAACTTGTCCTTCCAAAACCTGTCCTCCAATGTCTTGGGCTTATCAAAGTCGATCTTGTCTTAGTAGGATTGTGGTAACCCATTGAGAAAACGCTAGATTATATCCTTCTCATCCTTGAGGTAGGGGACATACCTCTATAGCTCCATAAAAATTTTGCCATATTCATCCATAGTAAGCTGTCCCAACTTAATCTCATGGAATTCCTTGATTTTAATGTCATAATACTTTTCTGATGTGTAATCCTTACAAAAGTATTTCTCCAACTGTTTCCACATCAATTTTCTTTCCTTTATCCCTTTAGATTCCTTGAGGTCTTCCCACCAAACGAAATCTCCTCCATTTAGGTTAAATACAACAATCCTTGCCTTGGCATTATCAGAGTACTTTTATACTCGAAAGTACTTCTTCAAGCAAAATATCCATGCTTCGGATTCCTCTCTTTTATTTATCTCTCCATCAAAGGTAGGTGGCTTAGCCTTATTGAATTCTTCAGTTAGAGAACTATGAGAATTCTTACTCTTTCTCTTCTTAGGAATGTTATATTTTGTTCTACTAAAATACTACTCTGTCGAAGTAACCTTCCAGCTAGATAACTATATGGAAACACCTCCACTCAATTTTCCTCTCTTGGCATCCTGATGCTTCTTTCTAGAAGAAATCCTTCTCACATCGTTGTGATCCAATCCATGCTTTTGAGCATCCGAAGGGGTTTTCAACCTCTCCGACTGTTGCAATTCTGCATTTCTAGGGCCTTGTTGTAGATGTTTATGAATTTCATACAGGCTCTACAATAGTACTGCATTCAAATCTGCATGTTCGTCATGGGCTCTCATAAGCATCTCACTGTCTTCCTTTAGAATTCTAATAGTGTCCATTAATTCTGGATGGGCTTCTCTATCACTTTGATCATCAAATTATTCATCTCTAATATGTGAGGTTTCATCTACATTGCGATGCACCATTCAATCCTTTGGTCTTTCAATACATCCTATGCATTGAAACAACAACTATCATTAGCATTTTATGTCATCATTTAAAAAATGCATTCCAGGAAACAAATAAAATATTTCCTAAACAATTTTAAGAGGTCTTGGTGAACCATTCAATCCTAAAGTTTGAACCTCACTCTGAAAATATATGCATTTGTTATTTGGCCCATACATGGGGAATAGAGCATTCACAAGGTCAATGTGGCTAACTTTGACACAAACACGACTATTCTATACCTTTGCTATGACAAAAATACCATGGCATATATAAATATTAATGAATGACAATGAATAGGAAGACAAAGATAAATGACCAACAATGAATAAGAAAACAACTAGTTGTTGTTAAATATTTTTATTTTTTAATTTTAAAAATTGTTTTCATGTTTAACAATTCAGTGTAAAATTATATAAAATTAGTCACATTTAAAAAACAATTCAGTCAAATACAAAATCAAATACAAAGTCAAAGTGAATTGAATACTTGTGAATTACAACAGGTCTTGATAGAGGATGATATAATAAGTTACAATATATCTTCAAATATTTACACTCATGATTAGTTGAAGTAATGCCACACTTATGTGGTCACATATTATGTTTATACTTACTAATAATTATTGTTAATTTTTTTAATTTTTTTATTGTGATGATGATGATGATGATTAACGTCCACTAAGACCGAATAGGTCTATCGAACCTTAAGAGGGTAAGTGATTACTTGTGATTCTTTAGAATTTTGTTTCTGTGCTCGAAAAGCATTAAGAGAAGCTTTCCAAGATCACCATACTTTTGTTGAGTTAAGAGGTTAGGAAGGTTGGTAGTGTGATAAATATTTTGAAAATGAGCTCTAATATGGGTATAGGCTGGACAATCTAAGAGAAAGTAATTTCCATCTTCAACCTTCTTAGTGTCACAAAGGTGACACTCTTTCATCCCATGGAATTTTAGGAATTGACCAACGCCCAGTTTCACTATGGAGCTCGTGAGAATTTGTTCTGATCTTAGCAATACTTATTTTTTTCTTTACACTTGGCAAAAACATATAGATAATTTTGATCTTCTAGATTAGGGTTGATTACATCTTTATAATACCTTAATTTCTTTTTTTCCTCTAACACTTTATCACACCACATTTTTTCCTTAAATTTTGAGTTGACATTTTTTTT
>ML777798.1:1066323-1103899 GCA_009831015.1 Picea engelmannii | reverse complement strand
GACACTAGCCTAAAAAAAGAAAGGAAATTCAAATAATTATTAAAAGGGAACATATCCTATACATGCTACAATTCCATCCCTTCTACACTCTAATGCATGTTATAATTTCATTTATCATATATATTTAAACTTCAAACATTATAATAAATAATTTCATTTTCCATATATTTTAAACTTCAAATGTTATTATAAAAACCACATGTCACTAGTGTCTTGTTTGTGGCAAGTTGGAAATTGTCATGTATGTTTTGTTGGAGTGTGGGAAAAACTAGATGTTATTTAGGGTCAACAATAAGTTTCTTCGACATTATAAAGAAACATTAACTGGAGATTTTCATTGCTAATAACTTTAAAATTTCTCTTATCAATGTTTATGAGGTTTATGCATTTTGTTTGGTATATTCTACATTCTCAATCTAGAAAATGAGGTGTAAGTGTATCTTTGAAAACCACGAGATCTTTGTTCCTTTGAGGTCTAAGTGTATCTTTGAATTTTGTGAGATCTTTGTTCCTTCTTTCCTTATGACTTGGATAGAAAACATACAATTCAAACTATTGGCCAAAGACTATTTATTAATTAGAGATGAATAAAAATTTGATGCTCTTACATACTCACCTAATCTAAGACACCAATCCCCTATTTTCAAGCATCAACTTGAGGAAGCTGCAACTCTCTGTAGATCATGTCCAACCTATAGAGGATTCCAATCCTCTATTTTTAAGAAACAACTTGAGGAATATGCAACTCCCTATTGTTTAGGATCCAACCTATAGAGGACTTCAATCCTCCCTTCCACCCTCACTTCATGTGTATGTTTCAAGTTTCATATCCTTCCTTGGACTCTGCTTTTGTTTTTTATCTTCTGAATTAGCTCACAGAGACACTTTCCTCTCACCATATATTTATGTTTATATAGTCTTATAAAAGGTGTATGTTTTTTAACCATTTTGTCGTTCTGTAAATAGTAAATGAACCAATGTGCCTTTTCATTTTATTAATGTTGTTTTAATAACAAATTTATTCCTTTTTTATAATCTCAGAGTAATCGGATGACCTTGGTTCCTCTTCAAAATCATATTCTACTTTTGCACGGGTAAGCCAAACATTTTTCATGGGATTTTTTCCTTCGAACAGTATTAGATTTGATCTTTTAATTAGCTCTCTAGTGCATTTCCTATATCGAAGTAGGCATGTGCTATCTCGTGGTACCTTTTTCATAGGATAAAAAATCCGTACCTAAAAACTTTAGACAAACAAGGCACAAGGTCTATTCTATACACTAGCTCGAAGGCAACTTTTTAATGCACCAATTGACCATCCCCTATAACCAAGTTCTATCCATCATTTTAACCCTTCAATGCCTCATATTTTCCATATAACTTTATCCTATGACCGAGAGAGAACTCATATAGTTCTTATCATGGTGCTTATCAAATCGATGGTTTGAACTTAATCATGTGTTGAGTGGACGGTCAAGGCCTAAACTAGGCACTTTAATAAAATCGACGGTAACGTTTTGATCAATGGTTGAGTGAATAGTCTTCATTGATTTTTCATTTGAAAAATGGACTTGAACTAATCCCTGGACAAAACGCGATAGAACTTGGTGCTGAAACATGGATATTTAAATTTCACATAATATTGCTTTCACGTCCGCCATCTTCTATTAACCTCTGTGCATTTTGAATTGAGAATTGGATTAGAGTCATCTAATTGTGCTTCCATTCTGATCCAATGATCAACGATCAATCATCATTGTTCACTGCTCTTTCAATCGTGAATTTTATTCAGGTTGTCTGATCGTATTTATACTTGATCATCGTCATCCAATTCAACCATCACTATAGACTCTGATTTAGTCTATCATCGTCGATTGTTTTTGTTGGTTGGCTTGTTGTTCAAGGAAACTTCATTTTTATGGTCTCAATTATCCCAGTGATGTGGATGGTCCTGCATTCTACCTTATGAGAGACCTTGAATTAAATCCATGGTTTTCTAAGGAAAGTCTTGGCCCTAGAAACAAATAACGAATTTGATTATTCCTTGATTGGTGATGCAGTCTTTTCTAGAAAATGAGTTTAATTGTCCTCCTTCTGCAAGTGATTATGATGATGCAGATAATGTTCCAAGTAGGGTTATGATTGTCATTTTATAGAGAGTCAGCACAACAAGCTTAGTGAGTTTTTCCCTCTTTATCTAATCAATTGCTTCTTCTGTAGATGGGTGTTAGTAACATATTTCAAACATAAACTTTTGTTGAAACATTTCTCATTTCCAATGCCACTTTTAATAAACCTTGTATTATTAATTCTTATGCCTATTTTTTGTATGCATACATATTGAATTTATCCGTTTTGACATCAATTCCAACTCCATAACACCATGTCTAACATTATTTAATGATTGCATCAAGTAAGCTAATCTAACAGGGTTTAATGAAACTTTCTTTGCAAGATAACCTATAAGAGCAATAGATAAATACAATCCAATTTATGATCCTTTTGTAAATAAATCCTCTAGGATATTTTAATACACCATAACATAACATAAAGTTGAAAGAGATGAAAATAAAATAAACATTAATACTTGAATGAGCATCTTAACTAGAAAGAACTAAAATTGTTTTACCAAGGAAAACAACAACACATTCAACAATGTAAGATAACTTAGAAGCAATTGAAATTCTTACTCAATGACTCACACATTTAAGAAAAAATAGATCCTTTGTGTTTGATTGTAGGACTTCTTTGACTTCTGAAAATCCTTTGCTCTCTCCTCACATTATCCCACATGGACACAATTTATTTCAATGTATTTCATCCATCCATTACTTTCCTAACCTCAAACATTAGGGGGCATATATTATAGCCTTAATTTACACCCTATATGCTAGAGAGGAATCCATAAGAGGATAGAGGCCAAAATGCATATTTTACCTAAGGTTTAGCACATTTTTGGAGATCCTCGCTAAAAAACCTAGTAGACAACAAGTGAGGACCCTCACCGCTCACTAGTGTCTCAACAAGTGAGGCTCTGTAAATATTCTATATTCTAGGAGTTACGAGGTGATAGGTGAGGGATGCGTTGTATATTTTTGGCAAGGGCCTAACAACTCACATCATTCGAGTATGTAGTGGTCTCTAAAAGATCTATAAGCTCCCCCAAACCTCCTCGAAAGAGCTATATAAAAAGCGCAAGTCTTGGGAAAGAAAAAAATGAATTTAGAGCATTGTTATGTTGTCCAATTGTAGAGGTACTTGCTCCATCCATCACATCCAAAATTCATAGAGCCTAGCCTGACCAAGAATCTAAGGGAAGAACAAGGAGCGAGGAGGTCAAGGGAGCATGCATGAACATCTAAGGTATGCTTGATGTAATTTCTCTTATTTAATCAATATATCATTGGTTTTCCCCTAATATATTTGTATTCCATTATGCAAATGTTTATATATGATCCATAACTTTATATATATTATTAGAAGTAAGTTAGATCTAGGATTCTAATCTTAAGTAGGAGGGTAGAAGAGCTTTTCTTGTCTTTCATATACATGAAGCAGGTTGTGGATCTTGGAGCTGGAGTTTTAGGACTACAACAACCAGGAGATACAAAGGACCGCCTCAAGAAAGGTATGCAAACTTCACCATTCCTTAGGATAAGTATGAATTTATGTGTTTGGATCTAGATCTAGGAAAACCATAAGAAGTCTGACCCCCTTTCTATCTAGGATTACTAGGCTAATCCTAGGGAGACTTTTTTATGTATTGAGCAATATCCCTGTGATATTTTGTCCTATAACAAATGACATACAAAAAATTGTTTCTTCCCACAAGAATGAGCTCAAAAGAGTTGTTCCACCAAGAAGACCTTTCACAAATCGCTATCAAAATCTCTTTCTTGGCTATTTTTTTCTTGCAATGATTTCGTTCATAAAGAAACATACTATAGAGCTTATGTATGAAGTGATCATGTGAGAGGTAGAAATATAGGTTCTTATAAAACCTCAAAGAGTGATTATGTCAGCAACAAAACCATAAGTTATCATGGTTTTGTTAATAGAAACTACAATTCATTTTCTCCCCTACTTGATTACAATGATGAATGTTATAAGTGAAATAACTATGAGCACATAACACATGACTGTAGAAGTAGCATAATAAAGTCTCATAAACAAAACAGGGAAGAAGATGTTCTTACCAAGAATAGAGAAGAACAAAATAAGGATGGATTCAGACTTGCAATCTATGCTCAAAATAAAGGGAACCAATGGTACATTGATAGTGGATGTTCAAAACACATGACAGGGTACTAGATCGAGTTTCTCACCTTGAAGGAAGAAAACAGAGGCAATGTTACTTTTGGAGATAATTATTCTACAAGGATAGTTGGAAAAGGTATTATTAGTCTTGATAATGGAAAGACTAAGATACAAAATTCCTTGCGTGTGGAAGGGTTAAATCATAATATTGTAAGTACCAATAAAATTTATGATAAAGGTTACATCCTCACATTTCATTCTAAAGGGTGTGAGATAAGGAAAGCAACTTCAGGAATATTAGTGGAAAATGCAAAGAGAACCTCAAGCAATGTATAAATACTCAATGAAGTCAAAGAATAAAAATGTTATATGGAATAGAGGTTAAGGGTGATATCCTTCTCATGTCTTTAGTAAAGGGAAACACAAGCTCAGAGGGAGAAGCCCTTTTCCATTGATGTCAAAGGGTATAAGTTGCATACAGAGGAAAAATTACAGACACAAGGAAAGTTTCAGATAGGGGGAGTATCAAAATTGACTAAGGGTTGCCATCAATGACAAATGGGGAGATTTTTGGAAATATTGTTGTCATTGACGTCAAACATAAAAGAATAGTACATATGTCCAAGATGGATATTGATGGAAATATTTTTTTGGATTTTTGATGCTCAGTTTGGATACCCTATCTTTGAATGAATTTTTCATCTAGATAATTAGATCAAATGGGAGCATAGGTTATATGTTTGCAAAGCTTATTCTGATACTTTTTCAATAGTATATTGCACTCCCTTTAACTCCTTAGTAATGAAGAGACATGAATTTTTATGTCAGACAACCCAGCTAGAAATTTTAGGTCGACCCAACCAATATTTACATATCAGCCCTAAAAATGAGCACATAAACACTATAAATATAGGATAGATGTGCACATTTGAAGAGTATCCAAGAAAGAGATCAAGTTTGAGGTGTGAAAAAGAGATCTGAGGTGCACTAAAGGAGATGGTGTGTCTTTTTTTTGTCTAAAGGTGTGCAAGAGGAGTTCTCTTGGGGTTTTCTTGTTCTTGAGGTGCATTATGAAGGACTAAAGGTATGTGATGTCACAAAGTGCATTGTTTTGAGGTTGAGATGTTGCAGTATGGGATTATATTATGTAAATGATGCTATGAGGTTCTCGAGGGAATGAAGGATAAATGTGACTAGGGTTTGAAGTTTTGTCTATCGTATGAAGAATGCAGGTGAAGTCATAAGTACTCTATGTATGAATATATTAGGTTGGTGCCTATACAAGTATTAATGAGTTGGTGCTCAAATAAGAAGATTGGTGTCTCTAGCAGGTTGGTGCCTACATAATATCTTGTTTATTTGGTGCTAGGATGAGGATATTGGTGTCTCTAGTAAGTTGGTGCCTAACATCTTTGTAATAGTATGTCTGTGCTTACAAACATTTATAAAGATAATTTTTTATGGTTTTATCCCAATTGGGTTTTCATGTTAAAATTTGTGCATTATGATTTGAGTTTATATGTGATTATTGTTTCCTACCTAATGAATGATTGATGAATGGTTAAATAAAGTAAAAAGTATCTTATATTGATTCACCCCCTCTCAATATAAGCATAAGTTCAAACGTTTGTAATTGTTTTCTTGGATGATATACTCATCTACTCAAGGTCGGAGGAGGAACATGAGAAACATTTACGGATGGTGCTATGAGTATTGAGGGAGCACTAGTTGTAGGCCAAGTTAAGTGTGTGCATCTTCTATCAAAGGGGGATTCATTACTTGGGCCATATTATTTCAAAGGAGGGGATATCAATTTATCCTAAGAATATATAGGCCATTAGAGAATGGCCAACACCAAATAATGTTAAAGATACCATATCATTCATGGGACTTGCAGGTTATTATAAAATATTTGTTAAAGGTTTTTCAAATATTGAAAATCCAATTACTTCTTTGAAAAAGAAGGGTGTAAAATTTGAATCGACTTACGAATGTGAAGAAATATTTTAGCACCTGAATAATATTTTTAAAAGTGCACCAATATTGAAGATTGTAGATCCAGGTGAAGATTTTGTTCTATGCATTGATGCATGTAGGGGAGCGATTCGTGGAGTCCTTATATACAATGTGAAATGTGGTATATTATGAGTCAAAGAAATTGAAAGAACATGAGAGGAACTATGCAACACATGACTTAGAGTTGGTAGCCATAGTCCATGCCTTAAAAATCTGAAGACATTATCTCATGGGAAAAATATTTGAGTTGAAAATAGGCCATAGTGTTCTAAAGTATTTATTGGGACAATCAACCTTGACTGCCAGAAAAGTTAGATGATTGACATTCCTGAGTGAATATGACTTTGATATAAAACATATTAAAGGAAAGGAAAATAAAGTAGTTGATGCACTCAACAAGAGAGTGAATGAGATGCATGCTACGATAATTAGCATGTATGGGTCTGATTTAAAAGACATAATTTAAGAGGCTATAGATTCATAGCAGGGTTATTTGCAAATAAAATAAGCATAAGAACAAGGTAATTTTCAACAAAAATTTAAATATTTTGAGTTGAAAGAGGATAGAGTCCTCATGTACAAGGACAAAGTATATGTGCCAAATTCTAGAGAACTGAAAAATATAGTGTTGGGATAAATGCACAATTTACCATATGTTGGGAACCTAGGATATTAAAAATCAATTGTAGTTATAAGAAGCCAAAAAATTTTGCCAGAAATCAAGAAAGAGGTGGTTGATTACATAGCCAAATGTCTATAATGTCAAAAGGTAAAGGTTGAGCATATACATCTATTTGGATAGGTATATCCATTGTCCATTCCTAAATGGAAATGTGAAGTTGTTATAGTTGATTTTACTACTAAGTTGCCCAGAATAATAAGGAAGCACGATTCCATCTTGATAGTGGTGGATAAATCAACTAAGGTTTCACATTTTTTTCTGGTGAAGACAACTCACAAGGCAACCAACATTACAAAAATTTACATGAAGAAAATTGTTAGGATACATGGAGTGCCCAAGGGAATTGTTTCTGAAAGAGATCCCAAGTTAACATCAAATTTATGGAAGAGATTGTTTAAAATATTTGGGACATATTTAAATTTTAGTACAACATATCACCTAGAGTCAGATGGGAAAATAGAGAGGACTAACAAGATAATTGAAAATATGCTCAGAATGTATGTAATGGACTGACCATCCAAGTGGGAATACTATCTTCACTTGGTTGAATTTTCTTACAATAATGGGTACGAGACATCATTGAAGATGAATCTGTTGAAAATGCAACACACCAATGAGTTGGGATAACCCAACAAACAGAGCAGTTATTGGGCCATAATTTCTAAAGAAAATGAAAGATTAAATGTTAAAGATCGGACATAATTTAAAGGTTTCACAGGACAGGAAAAAGAGCTATGTAGATAAAAACAAGACATATAGGGAATTCAAAGTGGGTGAGAATGTATTTATAAAAGCAAAAGAAGAAAGGAGATTGCTAAGATTGAGAAGTTTCCCAAAGTTGGTAGCAAGATACTATAAGCCATTTGAAGTCTTGGAGAAGATAAGCTTGATTGCATACATTCTTGAATTATCTGCATCCATGAGAATTCATAATGTGTTTCATGTGTCTTTATTGAATAAATATGTGTATGACCTTACCAAATAATTGATTGGACTATGATCTAGGTGGAACACGAAGGGGACTTTTAGATGGAACTAGTGTGCATCCTAGACCAAAAATTCAAAGTGCTCAAGAACAAAGCTATTGGCCTAGTAAAGGTTCAATAGACCTACTATGGTACTAGAGATGCTATGTGGGAGAATAAGAAGACCATGCGGGAGGAGTACCCGTAATTTTTTGAAATTTTGAAGAAAACTAAATGCGCATTTGTATATATGTGTGCAACATTATGTTTTGGCAGCAAGAGTTCCTGGAACCACATATATTGGATTCATCGCCAACCTGCGATGGATCCATGGAATGGGAATGGTACATCCTTAAGGATGGTGGTGCTGAGAAGGGGGTATACATTCCTTGGATTGTGAAAATTGAGGGGAAAACAAAATTTATGGTTGGGACTTTTGTGGGAATTGTGAACTTGCAAAAAACATACCAAGTATTATGATGTAATTTTGTACATGTATACCAATATGGTGTTGTGCACCAAGGAAGGTGAAAACTGTAGGGGGAGGGGAATGAAACATCGATGTTTTTAATCCCCAGTTTAATGATGTATAATGTAAATATGATATATGGTTGTGGGACAAGTGATGTAATATGTAAACATTGTATATCAAAAATAATAAAATAAAATTTGATGTTGGCTATGGATGGACATACACAGAGTCATGGGGGATTATTTTCCACAAGAGAGGAGGGGTTTTATTCATGTGTCTTAAATCTCAATCATTTTTCCTAAAATTATTATTTTGAGTGAACCTTCTAATATTCCCTTGAGTTTATGAGAGCCCAATCACTAAATACATGTAAGAAGGTGGGTGTGAGAACTTACATACCATAGTTATTGAGAGCATGGGGATGAAGTACAATCAACATTGGGGAGAGTGAGAGTCAAATGGATTGGAAGAAAATGAACTTCATATGGGAAAATAGAGCAGTTCTTTACATGCTTATTTTGGGACATTGAAAGGGTGTTGAGTGCTAGAATTGGAAGATAGTCATAGTTGGTTTCATGGGTATCTTGTGGGATTTATAAAATGTATGAAGAAACAATTTGTTAGGCTTGTAGAGTGACTTTTTTTGTGCAGGAAAAATAATTTTCTACTGAGAGTTTCATGTTGCAACTAAAATTCTCTGGAGTCCCCAACAAGAGAGATTCCTAAACAACTAATGTTGGAGCCCCAGAGGGAAGGGGGATAGGCACCCGAGGGACCGTGTAATAGAGAAGGGGATCCCATTCCCTAGCTTTTGCAGGTTGTGGAGAAGAGAGCTAGTGGATTGGGATGGTTGTAGGAAACTAGCTTGTTGTAAGTGGACAATACACACCCTTAGGAGACACCCTTTCTTATGGATTCCTAGCCCCATCTCGGGGGTGACTTGCTCTTGAGATTTTGAGAAAGAATTCTATGGTTGGGTGGAACATCCATCCTCTGCAATTGGTTCTACATTTGATTTAAAAGTTGAGTGTTTGATCTCTGTTCAATGATTTTATTTATGGGTTTATATTGTTGTGCATAAAGTCTATGTTTTTGAGAAATTACATGATGTTATGTGTATTTTTAAATAGTTGCATTCATGTTTATTGGAATCATTATTATATGCATGAGCATTTTTAGCTTGATGCATTGCATTTAAATTAATGTTATCTTAAAAAAATTTAATTGTTAGTTTTAGTAGTGGGTGATGCTACACATGTGCTCTTATAGATTTTAATTAAAAAAATTCAAAGCTATCTAAAATTACTTAAAATCCTTAGATCTATCTTAAAAATTCCTTGAAGGCTTCATCCTTTCCGATCTACAAAATATCAAAAGTCTACGATATCTAAATTTAATTGATAATGCCTTGAACAAAACCATTCATTCCATTATCAACTCTTCATATCAATGCTACTACTACTGACAATTCCTTAACTACACCATTTCCATTGCTCCAAAATCTGATGGTATTGAACCACTCAAGAGATTACTAAATAAAATGAAATTTATTTGCAATCACCTCAAGATGACCACAAATCTGGTAATGGAACCTAGAAGAATATTAAAAGAAATGCCTAGATCCTACAATCTGTCGTGCTTTACAAGGATCGATGAGATAAGACCAAAGATATCTAAGATTCTACTTGTAAGCTTGCTAAATGAGAGACTTACATATGTTAAACTAGTGTAGTGGAAGATGCTCTCGAGAATGCTTCCCTCACAACAATTGTTGTAAGGTCTAGGTACTGAAAGAGGAAACCCACTAAACTTGTGAGGAATGGTACCCATTAAAGAATTATTAAAGAGCTCCATATTTGTGAGTTGGGAACATAGCATGAGCTATAGAGGACTAAGGCCATGGATGGAGGTAGAGATTATTTCTAGTGAATCTAAATGATATATATGTGTGTGACAAATAGAGAGATGACGCTTTGGATTTATGTTTCTATTAAGCTAATCGAGATGGTGTTGTCAAGGGAATCATTGGCTACGTCGGACTAGTTACAATGATGAAAGAAACACTCCAATTAACTAAATAATTCAAGGGGTCTCTCACAATGGATGTCTTGAATTCTATTAGACCTTTAAGATCATTTGGGCTTCTAACTATCACAACATAATTAGCATTGGAAATATTCCCAAGTAACATAAATGCAGTTGTAGTTATGCAACAAATGTGTCAAGAAAATATATCTATTTGTTGTTTGGCCCATACATGGGGAATAATTTTTTTACAAGGCCACCGTTGCTAGGTTAGACACAAACACTACAATTCTATAGCTTACATTACCGAGGAAAATTAGTTGTTGTTAAATATTTTTATATTTTAACTTTTAAAATTATTTTTCTATGTATCCAATTCGGTTTTAAACCATTTTAAACCATATTAAATTAAATTAGTCACATTTAAAACATCAACCAATAAAATAAAAGATAAATAGTTTTTATACCATTAGAAACCTTATTTTTTTAAGTTTTAAATTTCAACTCAAGGATAAAAATAAAAATTTAGTGACAAAATGCAAAGTCACTTACAATTTATACTCATCATTACTTGAAGTAATACCACACTCGAATTAATATCACACGGCGCGCCATATCACACTTATGTCCTCACATATTCTTTTTGTACTTACTAATAATTATTTTAAAAAAAATTATATTTAATATTTTATTTTGTGATTTAGAATTATTAATTATATGAATTATGATTTTAAATATTTTTTTTTTAATTTAAAAAATTAGTTTAATAATTAATACTGTTAGATATTTAATTAGTTTTGTATAATGATTTAAATGAAAAAGTTCACTAAAAATATAAAAAAATATTTTTTACTAAAAACACGATTTTATATAAACATTGTAAAATTTATAGTATTGTAAATTTTATATTATTAAAAAAACGTTTATTTGCAAAATTAAAAAAAATATATAATGAAGCCTTAAAAGAAATAAATTCAAACTGTATTTGATGAAGAAATAATAAAATGGATGCTCTATTAAAATCAGAAGATATTACAACACCCTAAGACATGACGTGAGTGATCTCTGACATAAAATGCATCTTGTGATAAGACTAGGGTCCCAATTTTCTCGAAAATAAATGATTTTCTTTCCATAACCATGCTTCCCAATTGCATCGAACTCCAGGTAAGAGAACATTCAGCAAGAATGCAGAAGAAGAGTATGGCAGAGTTAACCATTCTTCAAGGATTCTCCCAAAACATTCTGATTAAATTTCATGATTCAGAGCATAACTACCAACTGCCCATTTCACCCAAACCTCCCAAAACCCTTCATACCCAAAGTTAAAATTTAAAAAATATTAAAACCATTATTTTTAAGATAAAATTTAAAAAATATTAAAACCTATTTTTAAAATATCTTTTTTATAATTAAACATTCATCTAAAACAAAAATAATCTTAGAATTACTTTTTTCTTTTAGTCTCGTCATGAAGCTTGTTAAAAGTACTTTTTTTAGGCTCGTCAGGGAGCTTGTTAAATGCAGTTATGTACATAAAATTTCAAGTTTGGTAAGAATATAGCAAAGTAATTGAGAATGATGGTAAGGATTTTTCTCCTTAAATATTATTAAAATATAAAATAATAAAATGTTTGATTATATATTCAATTTTTTTTTAATATTTATGAAATAATTTATTTTTGAAATAATAAAATATTTAATTATGTATTTACATTTTTTTTTTTAATTTCATTTTACATCGTACTAAATAAAGGATTTCAAGTTTGTTAAGAATATAGAAAAATAAGTAACATTTAATTATGATAAGGAATTTTCCCTTTAAAGACTTTTATAATATGTTCTAGAAATAATGAAAGGTTAAATCGTATATTTCAATTTCAAGTTTAGTAAGAATATAATAAAGTAATTAGTGTTTAATTATAAAAAGTTTTTTTTTTCTTTAAATACAGAAGGAGTGGGGAACATACATCTATGACTTCCTCATCCATCATAGGTTATGACAAACATATTACCCTTTTTCCACAGTCAACTTTCTTAAACCGGAACACTCCTTTGTATTCATGCAGCAACTTTTCTAATTGATGTTTCTTCTCTTTAGTACACTCCTCTAGGGATTCCTTCACTCTCATTGACTCATCATCAGAATTATTTTCTCATAAGAAAAAAAAAACTATTTCTTACTAGAACTAATCAACTTCTTGGCTTGGTTGGCACTTACCAGTAAGATATTTGACTTACGTTTATGCACGTTGATGATGTAGTACTTCCCATCCTTAATCATTTGGTACTGGTTGGATCTCCGTATGAATATTGCATCTTTCATATACATGTAAGGAATACCAAATACTACTCCACATACATCAAGGGGTACTACTTCCAATTCCACTTCATCAATAAAATCAACACTTATAGAAAATTTAATCTTACATTGTTTCATTAACTTTATCTTTTCATCCTTGTTTACCCAACCCAATGGATGGGGAATATGATGATCGTGAACCTCCAATCCAAGATTGTTGACTAAATTCGATGCTATGAGATTATCCAGTGAACTAGAGTCGAACAGAGCATCTATATTGGTATTCTTGACCTGAACCTTGATGTGGAAAATCTTGGTCATCTCATTCTCTTCCTAGTGATGAAGGTTACTAAAATTCACCTCCTTCTGCACAAATGTGTATAGAAGATTTTCATCCACTTCCGAGCTACTTTAAACCTGATTACTTGAATCTATGGCTAAAATCTATTTTTTATTTCCATCCTTCTTGTGGTTCTTTGAGTTCAGCTTTGGATGTTGTTTCCAAGATTTTTGCTCAGTTTGGCCATCAATGTTGAAATGATTGCAATGGTTGTTGGTATATTTACACTGATGTGTAGTGTTTTCTATAATCTTATATTTTCCCCCTTTCCACTTCTTCTTCTCCTCCTTGGAAGCTTCCTAGTGCTCTTTCTACTTCGAACCACTTGGCTGCACCTTCTTTTAGACTATGTTTTCCGGGTACTGTTCCTATACACATGCCTCATCCACTGTCCTTGGCTTGAAGAGAATCACCTAATTTTGTAGATGACTATGTAAACCCCCCAAATACTTGAGGAGTGCATCTGGGCTCTTGGGAGAGATACCCAACATGATGGCCACGTTTTTTAACTCAATGGTGTACTGGCACTACTTTAGGCATAGGTAGGGGTAGAGTGTACAAGAAAAGAAATATTCGAAAATAAAAACCTGCCATGATACCAATATGATCTTTAAATTGTTGTGGATACTCCACTAGAACAGTTTGTCACATCAAATATAATAAATGAAACTGAAATATTTACTATTACGTTTATTTTTCCTTTAGATCTCTAGAATATTTAGTTATTTATTTTCTACTTGTTTCACATATGTTTTCATTGATGTCAAAGAGGTCATGGACATGGTTATTTATAGTGCAATGACAGATAGTATGGCACAAAGTATGGTGCATATATAGAGGAAGTCATTAAAGGATACAAACATAAGTGTGCAGAAGGATCGAAGGATGAAAGGTGATGGGTGTTATATATGCACTAAAAACACACTAAAAACCCTCAATTAAATTATCAACCCGGGGTAAGTAAACTTAGAGTTGTAGCAAAATATATGTCAAAGGTAGAAGGGTTGGTAGTAGTACAGTCTAACTAAGGAAGGTATCTATCTAAGGCTAAAGTACTCAAGCAAATCTATCTAATGAGAAAACCATACTAAGCAACTTGAAACTACATAACCTAAGTACTTTTGGACCAAGGATCGATGGATAGTTCTAAGAAAGCAAGTAAAAATCCTATGTAAAGAAAACTAGTTCATAACAATAAGCAAAAGAAACTATTAAGTATAACAATAAGCAAATAACAAAAGAAAACTACTTTAACTTGCCAACCTAAATTCAGTGAGAAACTACCCTATGAAAGAAGGTAAATAAACAAGCCAACAACTATTCTATTAAAGCAAGTAAACATGCAAGCAAAACAACTAGCTAACCTATTAAAGCAAGTAAACAAGCAAGCAAGACAACTAGCTAACCTATTAAAGAAAATAAACAACTAACTACTCTAAGATAACTTCTACTGCAAGTAATCTAATTAAAACTTCTCATTGAACAACTATCTAGCCTAAGAGGCAAGTGGACTATATTCTTAATTCAAACTTCAAAACTATTTTTAATTCATAAAAGGAAATCTCTTTAATTGAAAGAAAGAAGGACTAACAACTAATCTATGATAAACAAACTGCTCTTTAATCTATCAAAACAAAAGACTATCTATCCTACAACAACAATAAAACTATATTCTGATCTATGAAAGCAAGAAGCTATATCTTCTGATCTACAAAAGCAAGAAACTATCTTTTGATCTACAAAAGCAAGAAACTATTTTTTGATCTACGAAAACTCAAACATAGTGTTGGTGGTTGTGTGAATGTCTATGGTGTCGTATGATATCTCAATGGCACTTGACAACAAAGGATAATTCAAGCGGTATAAGCTCAATATTGATCTCAATAGAAAAGTGAAAGGTATGGATTAAACAATCCAATGAGAATTTAACCATTACTGAAACAATCGTCAATTACCCTGCATATTCATTTATTAACCATCAACAAAATAATGAGATCATCATTGTACTCTATGCTATGTAAACAAACTTCATAATTAAAATCAACCATTAACTAAGAAATATAATTGCAATTTAACTCTAGGAAAGAAAATACATAAAGTGAAGCTATGCTACATCTATCTTAATAATTCAAATTGCAATAAGAAAATGCTCAAGAACAAAAATTAAAACATGACATTAAAAAGTAAACTACCAAATGTATTAGCCAACAACTAAGTAAGCAAGATCTATATGAAAATGAAATAAGCAATCTATAATTAAAAACTTAAATTAATCCTATCCATCCCTCATATCCTTGTTAAAGAAAACTCAAATTAAAACTTGGTTTTACTCTATTTAAAACTTTGTTTTAAATTGAATTCTAACAGCATTAATAAGATACAATCTAACATCTAATTGCACATGGGGTTAGTCTAGGAATTTGCAAATTCGTTCCTAAATATAAAATCAATGCATGTTAACACAATCCTTCATACTAACCTACAAAAGAGAGTCAAAGCAATTAAACTACAACAACAATTAATTAACAAAATGATGATACATGTACAAGAAATAAAGAGAAAGAACTAAACTATAAAATGCATAAAAAACATAAAGAACAGTTACCAGACTATTGGTGGTCCCCCCAACAACTCGTGGTCACTTACTAAAATCACACCACGAACTCAGCAGGTCGATTTCATCATAAAAACTAAAAAACTCAGTTCTTATATAATCTGGCAATGTAAAATAGAAAAACAGAGTAAAATCGTATTTTTATCTATCAAATTGATGCTTCTAATGTTTAACAATCATCTGACCACCACAGTGGTATTTATAATGTTTACAGACCAAGTGGTCGACCACAGGAGGGTCGAACCACTTCTAAATTCAGCAATTTACATTAAATGATGCCCTAATTATTGAAATGGAGCAAGCCAATAATCGCCCTATTGAACAACCAAACTGAGTTGTCGGGAGTTCAGTAGATGGAGGGGGCAAGCATGAACAAAACCCACGTTCCTGATTCACCCATCACTGGTCGCCAATGCCATAGCCGCGAATTCGCCCATTGGTTTTGTGCAGGACGCGGTGTTGGACGCAGTACCGAATCGAGTACCGGATCGAGTGCTAGAAGGAGTGTCAGAAGCAGAAACGTGGTGCGATTTCACCTTGTAACACCAAAAAACGTGAATCAGATCCTTGAAAGCATAAAAACGTGATGAATTATACTCAATGTCAACATTAAACAAGAATCATACGTACTTGGTGTAGATCATACCGTTTTAGCATAAAATTCTTCAAAAATCTCTTTCAAAACATGAAAAACACATATGTACATTCGGCAAAAGTGTCTAATAACTGTCATAAAATTGATCATATCTTGGGCCCAACATTACCCCCACACTTATGATTTTGCAGGTCCCACTGCAAACAAAAAAGAAGTTACCCCTCATGACTAGGCTTGCTGAGGAGGATTAGCTTTAGAAGCTTCTCCTTCTTGTTGTGAAGACTTAGCCTTGTGCCTCTTGTGTTGCTTCAATTGTGCTCTGAGGCTATGGTTAGATTTGGTCATCTCATCAACCAACCGTTGAAGGGATTTTACCTTTTCTTGAAGGATTGCATTATCATGATGAAGGTGTGTGTCTATTGTCTTCCTCTCTTCCAACTGTTGGAGAAGCTAATGGTTTTATTTTTGTATCTTCTCAATGGTTGGGGCAGAATTGGTGATTTCGGAGGAAGGCTTAGATCCTTTGAGGGATGTGGACAATCTATCAGTCTTAGGATCTATAGTAGGCATGGGTGAAGTAGGAGTGATGGGTGATTGGTAAGGAGAGGTAGGTTATGATTTTGTGTTTCATAGTGGCTCTAATCCATCTGCAGAAACTTCCCTAAGTCTCTTGTGATGGCTCTCAAGATCAGAGGACACTTGGATAGGGTCCGAAGTAGGCAAAGGTTTTGCATAAGGTTTTTCTCTTGTGCTTCAGATACTCTTTCGAAAGGGTCCTTTACCAAATCGGTTGGCTCCCCTCCTATTTGTGGGAATGATGGGAAAGTCTTGTTGGATTACTTCTTGGAGCTTCTTAGGTGGGGGATCAAGAGAGATTGAAGGCATTGGGGGGTTAACAATAGGCTTCTTTTGGTCTTTTCTCTTGGTCTTTTTACCCGAGGAGGAAGCAGGGATATTAACAAGCTTTTTGTATTGTTCCAGCAAAGAGAGAATTTGTGCAAGGGGGTTTGGAGTTCTTAGAGAGCAAGGCTTGGATGGAGACATAGTTCTTAGGCTAAGTGGATTTTTGCCAGTCTTAATTGTCAAGTGAGGGTTTGCAAATTGATAGATAAAGGCATCCTAAGTTTGCCCCTGTTTCTCTAATTTGGCTAGAACAAGGAGTTTGATCAAGCCATGGTGAAAGAGACTGTTGTGGGGGTTAGTCACATTCTTCCTCACTTGAGAGGACATCTTCTCCAATCTTTTGAGAAAATAGAAGGGGAAGTTCAAAGGTTTGTTAAATAGAAAATGAGCCAGCAATTTGAAATGACAAGCTTTGAAGGTGGAGTATATACCTTCGCATGTAATCGACCTTGCAATGACGATGAGGGCGTTGATCAATTCCACCTTTATCCACTCCCTAGAATATCCTTTT
Organism: Picea engelmannii; assembly: GCA_009831015.1. Lineage (NCBI taxonomy): Eukaryota > Viridiplantae > Streptophyta > Pinopsida > Pinales > Pinaceae > Picea > Picea engelmannii. The sequence goes on along the minus strand of ML777798.1, from coordinate 1,086,217 downwards.
TCTCCTGAAATGTTATGGAATTTGGGCTTAAAAACCCTTTTATAACTTGAGCGCGACAGTTGGTGGTTTTTGAACCATCTATCTCCCATTCTTTGAAGCTTCGTGGCTACAGCAATGGACTCTTCTGAAACTTCAAAGGAAAGAGACCCCACGTGTGTTGTCTTCCCATAGAAATTGATGACAAATTGCATGGAGAGGCCATCATCGTGGCCCTACAAATTAGCCAAAAATGCCCCCCATCTTGTGCGCAAAAACACCTCTCTGCATTGTGAAAATTGAGCAATGGAAAAAATATCTGCATAGGAATAGGGTTCGTACCTCCTAGGCATTGTGGCAGAGGAGAAATTCACCAGGCAAGGGCGTGATCGAGTCAAGAGATGGCATGAATTGGGCACAGGTCGAACATGATTTGAACAGGGGAAGAAATTGCAGAGGTTGGGCGTGATTTCTTAATGCAAGGCGGAGCAAATGACAGGGGCGAATTGCAATAATGGTTGTCCAACCCGATTTTGAATGTGCCTATAGTGGAGTAGGTTGCACACATGTGTGCATGAGCTACCATGTGTGGGAATTTTCAAATTCAAAGGATCGTTTTTGGGGGCAATGTAATGATGTGTAGTTAGATCAATGTCCAAGTCTTTTGACTTGGACATTTGATCATGAACATATGAAGCATCTTCAATCAATTGCCTATAGCCAATTCAATTAAATGTAATTGATTTCTAGTTACCTGGAATCTAGGACAACTATTGGTGTGTAATTCATATGGTACTTCGTTCAACACCTCATACGGCATCTCATATGGCACCTCATATGGTACTTCATCCGGTACCTCTGTTTTAAGTACATTTTCACCTCTTATAATGGATAGCCTGCAAATTTGAAGTGTTTTTGACAATCTTAGTGGTTAATGAGAAGAGGTAGAATGCTCCATTGTTGTTTATTTTATGATCTTGCTCACTCAATCTTCTTGCATATAACATATAATGTCAAACCTATAATGAACAGGTTATGGAAAGCATAAAACATGTACTGTCAATCCCATAATGTATAGCTTGAAATGAAAAGATAAATCGATAAAGAGTGTTCAGTTAAGTATATATTCAGTATTTTATAGCACACAAGAGTTTAGCACTTCAAAAATGACTATTAATGTAATAACCTGTATCATGGAAATAATACAAAAATTCTTGCAAAGATTTATTTCTCTTAGGCAATGATCATTTGTCAGCTCATGAACCCCTCCCCCACACCTAAGTATTGTGACACCTCACAATAAAAAGTATAGGAAACCAGTCAGTACCCCCAATAGCCGAAGATTTATAGTATGTCAAGTGTAAATATAAATTTCACAGATTGGTCTGACGAGACGGTTAGAACATAGCTCAAACTATAGGATAAGAGATCCTATATATAGATAAGAAGAGGTAGGTAGAGAGATTCAAGATAGTCTTAGAGTTATTTCCCAATGGAAAGTTTATGGAGTTCATTAACCTTAGCTTAACCACACATACTTCATATCAGCATTGTCTGCAAGTAATGTCGTACATCAGGACAAGTTTAAATTTATTATTTATTTTTGTCAGATTACCATCCTTGCTAGGTAGAATGCCCCGTTGCCAGCAAGTCTGTTCAGTACTCCGGCGGGTTTACCTAGTCATACCACAGGCCGGTACCCGCTGCCAGTAGACCTGTTCAGTATCCCGATGGGTTAGCTTCTTAAACCCTCAGAGACTGGCCCTCCATATTTTAAGATTTTAATATAAGATTGCTTTATGCAAGAAGATGGGGGGACAGCTCTCAAAACAACTTTTCCTTTCTTTTTTCAATTGGGATGTTATTTATGTTAGAAGATGACTTTTCGTTATATTACTTAGTGATTGTCCTGATGTAAGGGGTACTTAAGAGGATGTGGCTTATCTAAATATATGATATGATCAAGCTATCTAGTGTGTATTGGATGGTACCATTGAGAAAGAATAGAAAGGTATCTCTAGGCTCAACTCACTTTCTTCTTTTGTAGTTATTGTGATGTTTCCATGACTAACCGCTAATTAGACCTCCTTGTTACTTTTTGATAAAGACACTTGACTCACTTACTTAGGTTTCTTGGAAAAAATGTACAAGAGACCTCTAGGCTTGATAGTTATGGTATCACTTCCTTATACAGTAGTGAAGAGTTTCAAGAGAATATTCTTTAGAATGCCTTAAAAAAATGAGAATTTTTGAAAAAATATGGCTAATTACAGTAAGTCATTATTCATTTGATGCTTTAGCAGACACAAAATTCAAGTGTAACAATGTTTTGAAGAAATATCCTCGAAACTATGTACTACTGGTGAAATAAATACTTACAGAAATCTCTAGAATTGCCTTATTAACAAAATTCAAAAACTATTTACATATATACAATAGGAAATTTTAAAAACTTTTTCAAGAACACGGTGGAACTTCCCCATCTACTAAGGCCAATGCTTTGTCAGTGGACATGACCTGTAGAAAATCCTCTCTAGAAATGGGTTTATGATAACATTTAAGTTGGTGTCCATTTACCACAAAGGAGACTTGTCCATCGTCAATTGTTTTAATTTTTATAGCTCCATTGTCATATACACTGTCTACCTCGTAAGGGCCCAACCAACATGTGGTAAGTTTTCCTTTAAAGGTTTTGAATTGGGAATCAAATAGCAGAGCCCAATCACCAGGTTGGAAGTGCTTCTTCTTAATAAACTTATCATGCCACTTGATCCTCTGGTTTTGGACTAATATTGTCCGTTGAATAGCATCTTGCCTGATTTCATCCAACTCATTCAATTATAGGGATCGTTGCTTCTGAGCCTCATCTAATTTCAATCCCAATTCTGCGGATACGAAAGGTCCTTACTTGGAATTCTATAGGTAGAAGTGCTTGTTTCATGTACACTAGCTCATAAGAGGTATGCCCAGTGGTATTTCTCCAGGTGGTCTAGTATGCCCACAAAGCCTCTAGGAGCCTATCAACCCAATCCTGGTGATGTAACTGAACAGTCTTGGTAAATATGGCTTCCAGAACTTTGTTTGTGGATTCTACCTAACCATTGGCTTGTGGGTGGTATGGAGAAGATTTACGGTGTTGAATCCCATATTTCTTTGTTACCTCTCTCATCAGCTTGGAAGTGAATTGAGTGCCTTGGTTGGTAACAATTTCACGAGGGACACCGAAGCAGGTAAATATGTATTCATAGATAAATTCAACAACAGACTTCTCTGTATCCCTGAAGAGGGATTTTTCCTCTACCCATTTGGTGACATAGTCCGTACAAACCAAAATATAGTTCTTCCTACGGGACATGGGTGAAATTGGTCCTACAAAGTCGAGGGCCCATTTTTCGAAGGGTTCTATCATAACTTGGGCACCCAAAGGAATTTTTTCAGCTGGCGTAGGTCTTCCTATCCTTTGGCAACTATCACAACTTCTCACATACTTGGCAACATCTTTGAAAATGCTAGGCCAATAGTAACCTGAATGTAACACCTTATATGTTGTATGTTTGTCAGAAAAATGGCCACCACATGGTCCATCATGACAACTTCGTAGTATTTCAGGTACCTTGTCCTCTCGGACACATCTACGAATAATCAAATCAGGACCTGTGCGAAAAATATCATGACCAACCCAAGAGTAATTAGCACTGTGTAATAATTTTCTACTTTTCATGAGGTGACAAATGAGACGGTAACTTCCTAGTAGCCAGATAGTTTTCCATATCTACAAACCATGGGGTATTGACAGAGAGGGAAAAAATATGCTCATATGGGAAACTATCATCTACAGGGATATCATCATCCTCACTTTTTATTCGGGAAAGAAAATCATCTACTACATTATCCTTTCGAGGTCGGTCAAGCACAATGATATTAAATTCTTGCAATAACAAGAGCCACCTAGTCACTCGACCATTAGTTATAGGTTTATTCATGAGGAATCTAATGGCAGAATGATCGGTGTGTACAAATACCTCATAACCTGTAATGTAATGATGAAACTTGTTAATAGCATGAACAACTGCCAAGAATTCCTTCTCGATAACTGTGTAGTTCAACTCAGTAGGGGACAAGTTCTTGCTCAGAAAATAAATGGCATAGGAATGTTGGTCCTCTTTCTTCCCTAATACCCCTCATATTGTGGTGTTAGAGGCATCAGTGGATATATGAAATGGGAGAGTCCAATTGGGCCCTCTAAGAAATGGTGGCACAGACAGCTTAGTTTTCAGGGTTTCAAAGGCAGTTTGACACTGCTCAGTCCAAACAAAATGAACATATTTTATTAGTAATCCAAACATAGGTGCAACAATCTTTGTAAAATTTTCAATAAACCACTGGTAATATCCAACATGTCCAAGAAATCTTTTCACCTCTTTTTGAGTCTTGGGGGGTGGAAGTCTGACGATGACCTCAATCTTTGCAGGGTCAAATTTTATCCCTTCAGATGAAACATGATGTCCTAGAACCACTCCTTTGGTTAAGAACATTTTTCATTTTTCATGACTTAGATATAGGTTCATTTCCTGACATCTGATGAGGACTTTTTATAAATTGTCTAAGTCTTCTTGGCAAGTATTTCCATGGACTGTGAAGTCATCCATGTTGACCTCCACATAATCATGAATGAGATCGGAAAATATCCCTAATACTGCTCGTTGAAATTTGGCAAGATCATTACACAATCCAAATGGTAAGACCCTATAGGCATAGGTGCCCCAAGGACAAGTAAAGGTAGTCTTGTCCTGGTCCTGGGGTGCTATAAGAATCTATTTGTACCCATTATACCCATCTAAAAAGGAAAAATACTTCTTTCCAGACAAGGTATCTAAAACTTGGTCAATGAAAGGGAGATGAAAGTAACCTTTCAGAGTGGCTTTGTTGAGTTCCCAGAAATCAACACAAATTCTCCATTTCCCGGTCACTTTATTTGGAACCAATACAAGTGGGGATACCCACTTACTATCATAGATGAATTCGACAAAAATGATGAGATAAATGAATCTGATTTTTAACAACTTTTGGATCTCCTCCTTGACTATATATTTAAGTGTTGGGTTCATCCTTCTCTGGGGATGCCTAACAGGTGTTACTTCCCCCTGGGTATATATGTGATGGATGCATGTGTCAGGGTGTATACCCTTCATGTCAGTGTATTCCCAGGAAAATTCTCCTGATTGTTCTTTAAGGATATCTACTAATTCTTTCTGTTGGTCTACATCTAGCCCAGAGTTTATATGTAAAAATTTCCCTAGACTAATCTCGTAGGGCATAGTATAAGACATGGCAGACTCATATGTCTCGAAAATAAAAGATGTCGAAGAAAAAATGGATGAGTCTAATTGTTCTTGAAATTCTTCCCCAAACATGTACTTTGGGACAATAACATCTTCCCACCTAGTGTCATTCGTGGGTTGTTTGGTGGTTTCTTCTTCTTCTTCTTCTTCTTGGATGACTACTAAAGGTCTTTGCCTATCCAAAACTTTTCTTGATCTTAATTGAATTTCCTGTAATGGAACAAGAGTAATAACATACATCGGGAAGGCTTGCATCTCAACATTGTGAAGAGGTTGAGGGGGCTTATTATTGGGATTCGACACTAGTTGTGTCGGTAATAGTGTTGGTCTCGGGGAGCTTGCATTTTGGGATTGTTGTTGTTGTGGAATAGGAGGTAAAGGTGGTGGAACAAAACCTGGCGGAAGTTGCAGAGTGTTCGATGGGAACTGAGGATAAGGATGGTTGGACATAGGGATAGGTGGAGCTTGAGAGGTTTCCTTGGTTATGTCCTCCTCTCCATCCTTGAAGCCAAGGATGTTGGTACTGAGTGGACTAGTTTTTCCAACCTGGTGGGTTCCATTGTTGTTGTTGTTGATAATAGGATGGAACTTGGGATTGTAGATCTGGGTATGTGGGCTAGTTCCTAGGTTTCCATGGTCTCCTAGGTGTATAATAAGACTCCCCAGGATCTCCACTCCTATAGATGGCTAATAAATTGGGCAATGATGGAAATTTTTCAGTGACATGGTATTCTATACAGAAGGCACAAAATGAAATGTTATATAATGGGCATTCCCTTGAGGAATGCTTCCTCCTGCATCTTGGGCAATATATGCTCATTGCTGCATTTTCCTCCTCCTGTTTCTTTTTTATTTTAAGAGTGTCCAACTGGGAACCTATTATGCTCAATATGTTTGTCTTGAAGTTTTCTAAAAGGTTCCCTATCTCTGTTGTTGTGATACCACCTAAACCAATTGGTTTTAAGCTTCTATTATAAGGGTCCCGAACATTCTTTCTTGTTTTGGCTCTACTCCTTGAGTAATTTTTACACATTTCACATATCTCGGAAAATGGTTTATGAGAAATGTCACTTGATTCCATCAAGTTAAGTATCTCTAAATATTCTTCTAAAATTCCTTTAAGGAAAAAATCCCTAATTACATCCTCCGGGAGATCATAGTATTTTGACTTCTGGGAGATATAACCAAATCTTTCCATATAATCTTCGAGGGCCTCATCTTCTAACTGTTTGATTTTAAAGATGTCATTACGAGACTCTTTGGTCTTGAATTAGTCTTGGTACTTCTTAAGAAAGATGTCTTTCATGGCTTCCCAAGACCTAATACTGGATTCTCCCAACCCCATGAACCATCTTAGTGCAGAGTCTTTGAGGGTGGAAGGAAAGAGTTTTAATTTATGGGCATCTTGTACGTAGTTGTAGCTCTTACAAAAGATGTCGAATTCAAATAGGAATGTGTCTAGATATTCACTGTTTTTACCATAAAAGGTAGGCAGTGCTGAGAGAGGAATATTCTTCATGTTGACATTTGGACTGGTGTCCAAAATCGCAAATCCAAACGTAGTTTCAGTTTTGGTTTCATTTCCTTCTTCCTCCCCATGTGTTACATTGTTATGGTCTTCCTGATTATCTATATTGGTTTGGTTTCCAAAAAGAGAGTACCTAGGTGTTTCTATCTTTGAAGAGAACAAAGTTTCTATTTGATGGAAATATCTTCCTATGGATTGGATGTATGGGACTCTACTCGAGCCGATTGAGACTATTGGTGGCAAATTTTCAGTGTCAGTTTGAGAGATAATTACATTGGCTGAACTACCAAACAAAAGATTCACATGTTCAGGGTCTATGATGTCCTCAAAATCAGGATCTCCTGATGGTGGTGTAAAAGAAAAGGTTGTATTGTTTGGTCTTGTGGAAGACTCGAGTGGTCTTGGCTCATGTCCTGATACGATTGATGCTTCAATTTCTTATTCTATAGTGCTCCCTGTGTTAGTCTTCTCAGAGACTATTTTATCTCTTTGGGTTGAGCTAGCTCCTATTTTTCAGTATCGGTCTGTGGATTTTATAAGTGGAACGTCCCTTCCCACAAAAATATTGAAAGGAACCTTGGTTGAAAGGTCTGATTTAGATTTAATGTATCTCCCTTTTAGGTCTCTAGTCCTATTCATGAAAGAAAGAAAAAACAAAAGAAACAACTACCATTTGGTTTCTAGGTCTATTCATGAACAAAAAGAAAAAGAAAAACTACCATTGGGTTTGGGGGAGCCTGCAATAGCAGATGCGCAGGTTCTTACCTCTCGTTTTAAAGTCCCCCCACCACCAATCTAATGCTAAGGTATAAGAATGATCTATTTCCTAACTACTTCTTACCTTGAGACAACTTCCCGACAACGACGCCAAAAATGATGGGTGCTACATATGCACTAAAAACACACTAAAAACCCTCAATTAAATTGTCAACTCGGGGTAAGTAAACTTAGAGTTGTAGAAAAATACATGCCAAAGGTAGAAGGGATGGTAGTAGTACAGTCTAACTAAGAAAGGTAGCTATCTAAGGTTAATATACTCAAGCAAAGCTATCTAATGAGCAAACCCTACTAAGCAACTTGAAACTATATAACCTAAGTACTTTTGGACCAAGGATTCATGGATAGTTCTAAGAAAGCAAGTAAAAACCCTATGTAAAGAAAACTGGTTCATAACAATAAGAGAAAGCAATTATTAAGCATAACAATAAGAAAATAACAAAAGAAAACTACTTTAACTTGCCAACCTAAATTCAATGAGCAACTACCCTATGAAAGTAGGTAAATAAACAAGCCAACAACTATTCTATTAAAGCAAGTAAACAAGCAAGCAAAACAACTAGCTAACCTATTAAAGCAAGTAAACAAGCAAGCAAGACAACTAGCTAACCTATTAAAGAAAATAAACAACTAACTACTCTAAGATAACTTCTACTGCAAGTAATCTAATTAAAACTTCTCATTGAACAACTATCTAGCCTAAGAGGCAAGTGGACTATATTCTTAATTCAAACTTCAAAACTATTTTTAATTCATAAAAGGAAATCTCTTTAATTGAAAGGAAGAAGGACTAACAACTAATCTATGATAAAAAAAACTACTATTTAATCTATCAAAACAAAAGACTATCTATCCTACAAGAACAATAAAACTATATTCTGATCTATGAAAGCAAGAAACTATATCTTCTGATCTACAAAAGAAAGAAACTATCTTTTGATCTACAAAAGAAAGAAACTCTCTTTTGATCTACGAAAACTCAAACATAGTGTTGGTGGTTGTGTGAATGTCTATGGTGTTGTATGATATCTCGATGGCACTTGACAACAAAGGATAATTCAAGAGGTATAAGTTCAATACTAATCTCAATAGCAAAGTGAAAGGTATGGATTAAGCAATCCAATGAGAATTTAGCCATTATTGAAACAATCGTCAATTACCCTGCATATTCATTTATTAACCATCAACACTATAACGATATTATCATTGTACTCTATGCTATGTAAACAAACTTCATAATTAAACTCAACCATTCACTAAGAAATATAATTACAATTTAACTCTTGGAAAGAAAATACATAAAGTGAAGCTATGCTACATCTATCTTAATAATTCAAACTGCAATAAGAAAATGCTCAAGAACAAAAATTAAAACATGACATTAAAAAGTAAACTACCAAATGTATTAGCCAACAACTAAGTAAGCAAGATCTATATGAAAATGAAATAAGCAATCTATAATTAAAAACTAAAATTAATCCTATCCATCCCTCAGATCCTTGTTAAAGAAAACTCAAATTAAAACTCTTTTCTACTCTATTTAAAACTCTGCTTTAAATTGAATTCTAACAACATTAATAAGATACAATCTAACATATAATTGCACACAAGGTTAGTCTAGGAATTTTCAAATTCCTTCCTAACTACAAAATCAACACATGCTAACACAATCCTTCATACTAAACTGCAAAAGAGAGTCAAAGAAATTAAACTACAACAAAAAAATAATTAACAAAATGATAATGCATGTACACGAAATAAAGAGAAACAACTAAACTACAAAATGCATAAACAACATAAAGAATAGTTATCAGACTATTGGTGGGCCCCTCAGCAAGTCATGGTCACTTCCTAAAAGCACACCATGAAATCGGCAGGTCGATTTCATCATAAAAACTCAAAAACACAGTTCTTATATAATCTGGCAATGTAAAATAGAAAAACAGAGTAAAATCATATTTTTATCTATCACACTAATGCTTCGAATGCTTAACAATCATTTGACCAACACGATGGTATTTATAATGTTTACAGACCAAGTGGTCGACCACAGGAGGGTCGAACCACTTCTAAATTCGGCAATTTACATTAAATGATGCCCTAACTGTTGAAATGGAGCGAGCCACTTATCGCCCTATTGAACAACCAAAACTAAGTTGTCGGGAGTTCAGTAGCTGGAGGGGGAAATCATGAACAAAACCCAAGTTCCTGATTCGCCCATCACTAGCCACCAATACCATAACTGCCAATTCACCCACCGTTTTTGCGCAGGACGTGGTGTTGGACGTAGTACCGGATCGAGTGCCAGAAGGAGTGTCAGAAGTAGAAAAGTGGTGCGATTTCTCCCTGTAACACCAAAAAACGTGAAGAAGATCCTTGAAAGCATAAAAACGTGATGAATTATACTCAATGTCAACATTAAACGAGAATCATATGTACTTGGTGTACATCATACCATTTTAACATAAAATTCTTCAAAAAGCTCCTTCAAAACATGAAAAACACATATGTACATTCTACAAAAGTGTCTAATAACTATCATAAAATTGATCATATCTCGGGCCCAACAAAAGGATAAATGACACAAAAAAGGATCAATGGAACATAAGGTATGGCACAAACTATGGTGCACAGACAGAGGAATTCATGAAAGGATGAAAATAGAATCGTGCATAAGGATTGTAGGATAAAAGGATCAATGATGCAAAAGAATATTTTGAAAATAATGTGCAGAAGAAGATCAATGACTAGGATTTGATTGGAGATCTGATTGGACAATGAATAAATTATTGGTGATAATGGATAATTGTATCCAGATCAACAATAGAGACTGCAGATCCAATATAATCCAATGACATAGATCTATCAAGTAGTTATCCTTGTCAGCAATACGGTGACCGAGATTTCCAAGAGTGTGTGCAGAAAAGGGGGATGATCTATTACATAGTTTAGAAGTGAAGTATGACAGAGAAAAATGCATTGGAGTAGACTGCAAGAGATTTCCATATCCATGATTGAGAAGCAGATCAGTGGATGTTGGTGATATAGTACGATGAAGGATGTGAAATGAATGTAAGGTGTCGCGAGCTAGTGCGATGAATGACACCGTGGAGTGTGATGAGACGAAGCCAGTGTGACAAGTGACTGAGTAGATTGTGATGGTACAAGTGGAAATTTAGCCGTCAAAGATATGTCCACAATATAACTGTTATGAATCCACATACTTTATTTAGACAGAAGTGTGTCCACATATTTGATTCCTTCGAATGAAGAACTTACTTGAAAGAATTGGTATTTGTCTTCCAACTTGATAAGATTCAGGCGTCTGTTGCTTCCTTGCTTCATATTTGTTTGCATGGTTAGGATGATCTAGTTCTGACTGCTTTTTATTTTCATTTCCTAACTTGTTAGGCTAGTTGTTGCTTCCCTAGAGAGAATTGGAATAACTTATGGGCTTCTCAATAGTTGATATGTTGATTCTTGAAGCACCTTTGACAACGTTCAAACTTTCCTTATATCTTAGTCCTATCTTGTCATCTGGTGATCTCTAATTTTTGATAATGTTATCTAGGAGTTGAGATCCTCTTATAATTTTGATATTAATTTGAGTCTTGGACTTCTCTATATATTTTCTTAAGGATACTATTTCTTCTTCTAGTTTGTCACATATGTTCTCATTTTTTTGTCTGATTCATTAATATTTCTTCCCTTCTTTTGGCATCTTCTATATGGATCTGTAAGATGACTATATCTTCTCTAATATAATTGTCTTTTTCTTTATAAATTTGTAACTGTTATTTTCTTAGTCTATTATTTTTCTTGAGTCGAGATATTTCCTCCAAAGCACTAATGAGTTCTTCTTCCATTTCAACTACAACTTCACATTGATGTCAAAGGGGGAGAGAGAAAACAAAGGAATGGAAACATAGAGAAAGAAAAAATCCATGGAGAGAAGGGGAGCAATGATCACAGGGGGAGAAATCATCACAGGTGGAGCATGAGTGTTACCATGCCATCATTTTTTCCATCAATTCCAAACAGGGATATTGTTGAAAGATTGGTTGTCATTGATATCAACCCTTGAAGAACTCCAATATCCCCATAGGTATGGTTATGGAAGCCATAGTTGATCAAGGAAAAAAGGTCACGAGGACTATCCATCCATGAGATTTCATCCCTTATCATCTATCTGGGATTTGAGATCATCATTGTTGAAATATTGGTTGTCATTGATGTCAACCCTTGAAGAATTCTAGTATCCCAAAAGGTATGGTTATGGAACCCATAGATGATCAAGGAAAAATGTCATGAAGGATAGTTTAAATCTAGGTAACTCACTTATTGATATGCAACCCCCCTTCCTCCTGGGGATTCTGCGACCTCCTGGTCTTGGATATTCAAACTCCTTGAACTGAATTGGATCTCCGGGCCTTCAACATACCCTAAAAAATTAATACACACAGGTCTCCTTGATGTCACCTACAAGTTCGAACTACCTGCAACTCCTCTCTCTGGCGCTTGGCAACACAGATTTGTGAGAACTAGTCTCATGCTAGACTCTTTCTCCTATGCGACCACAGATTGTGAATGTGGGTCATCTCTTCATAACTTCAGGCTTCATAAATATCGTGACCTCCACCCTAGTCTCCTTCCTAAACACTTTTCCCCGAATTCGCGGATCTCTGTCGTGTGTCCCCCTAGATCTGATGGTCTAGCTGTACTTCGGGTTTCGCGACTTTGTGAAATTTCACCTAATCAACATGCAACTTTTCCAGACCTCTATCTCCCAGATCTTCTAATCCGCTTCCACGTGTCTCCTCGCAACCAATGGTTAGGATTCTCTTCGCGACTTCGGCGATCCCACTTATCGACACTTTTAAACACTCTGAACTCTGAAATGCTGAAATGCTTCACGGTTAACCTCCATGTGACTTTCCCCAGATCTGACAATCTAGAATGATCTTGATCCCTTCTGGACGGATCTTGCTTGTTAATTCTAGGAAACCTTAAAGGAGTCCTCCCTTTAAATATTTCTCGCTGATCTCCCTCCTGAGCTTGTTCCTCCTCAAACTTTTTCCTCCTCAGAGTGTTCTCTTCAACACTTAGTTGAGTTCTATCCTGTGCACACCTTGAAACAGGTCCTCCTCCACAACTTAGCTTCTCTGCGGACGAATTTTTGCTACTTCTCCTAAGCTTTAGAGTCAAAAGACTATGTCATGCACTCCTTGTAGAATAACTTCCTTCAATCTCAACTCTTGCAAGATGATTGTGCACTCCTTGCAACAGTTCTTCCATGCTCTATTGTTTCCTCTGAAAAATATGAAATTAAGTGAGGTTCCCCCCACCCACACTCTCAAACTATCTCTGCTGAACTTTCTGAGTCAAAGCAGACTCTGTCATGCACACCTTGCGAACACTATGCACTCTTTGCACATACAAAGTTCACATTATCTCTTCTGAGCTTATGAGTCGAAACATACTCTGTCAATGCACTCCTTGCGGACACCATGCACACTTGCACTCGCTCATTGAAGAGAAACAATTGAAACTTATCTAAATCCTCACAGATTCATACATTCAACCATGTAAATGCATCCATAACATAAACACAAGAAATAACAGAGAATTGCAAATAAACATAAAGTCTACCATTCATTCATTCAGATAGACACATGAATCCTAGACATTTGGGACAATGGTCCTCTATTATATTCATTCAACTGAAATATACATGTGCTCATACACTCTGCTAAGCTTCAACAACTCCTATAGCATATTCAATTATATCAACTAAAATAATAGCTTCAATGACAACTATCAACAACCTATACAATAGATTTAGCAGCTAGAATGCCAACAACTTGAGCAGCCTCTTATGGGAAACAATACAAAGATTTATACAAGAGGGGCTCTTCGATCCTTTCCCTCCAACTACTCTAGAGCTATCCTATTGAAATAAAAGCATCCAACTACTTAGTATTTATTACAATAAATATTCGTGACAGACATATAAGATCAAACACATCAAATCTATACTGCACACAGCTTCATTAAAAGAAAATACATCCTCCAATGATCTCATGCGATCGTCCAACTCCAAAAAATTAAATATGTTCTTTAATTATAATCCTTTCAAAAGATTTACGTGATATGCCACTTTGAAATTTAAAATTTACTTCAAAATGTGCTCTGGCGGTGAGTTTTCCTCCACTCATGCTTTGTTGGTGATGCTCCTGCATCATACTCCTCTGGTTGAAAAATTCATGGAATCCTATCCATGAGCTTCTGCACTGACTTTCCATGCTTCTGGATATTCGCTTTGTTTACTCAACTGACAAATTCTATTGGGAATCCTTTCCATTTTACCAAATACTCAAAATATGTTTTTCTCCTGGTATTCTTATCAATTTGTCGATCTACGATCTTCTCCATCTGTGACTTCTCTGCTAAATGCATTGGATTTTTCCACTAAATATATTTCTGATCTTCTGAGCCTCTGGTTCCATCTTCCCTGTAAGGATACAAGTCTGCAATGTTGAATATGGGTGATATACCCACATATCTTGGCAGCTCTATCTCATAAGCATTCTCATTAAATTTTCTTAGGATCTTGCATGGTCCTATCTTCTTTAGCTTCAGTTTATTATATGCTCCTCTTGGGAACCTCTCCTTCTTGAGATGTGCTAGAAATTTATCTCCAACTTCAAATTGAAGTTTCCTCCTATGTTGATCAGCTCTACATTTATATTCGTTGTTTCTCCTCTGCAACTTCTCTTTGATCTGAATATGAAGCTCATGTATTCCTGCAATGAAGTCTTCATCTCTAGCGCTTCTAAATTCACTCTGCTCTAGATATCTTAACTATGGAACTCCCCCCAGATTCATTCCATACACTATATGAAATTGACTCTTTTAGGTACTTCTGTTTACTGAGTCATTGTATGAAAACTCTGCTTGTGCTAGAATCTAATCCCACTTACTATGATGTTCAGTGACCAAACTTCTCAGCAAATCTCCTTAACTCTGGTTCACCACTTCGGTTTGTCCATCCTTTTAAGGGTGATATGAAAAACTAAAGGATATTTTTGTTCCCAATTTTTTCCACAACATCCTCTAGAAATGACCAACAAATTTGGTATCCCTGTCTGAAACAATACTCTTGGAAAATCCATGAAGTCTCGCAACTTATTTGAAAAACAAGTTAGAAACATGCGTTGCATCACTGGTTTTCTAGCATGGGATGAAGTGTGCCATCTTTAAAAATACGTCAACTACCATAAATATGGAATCACTTCCCCTTTGTGTCCTTGGTAATCCCAACATGAAATCCATTCTTATCGCATCCCAAGGCCTCTATGGAATAGGCAATGGTTGATACAACCCAATATTTTGTTTCCTTCCCTTTGCATACTGGCAAATCTTACATGTGTTCACAAACTTTTTCACTTCTTCCCTCATACTTGGCCAATAGTACGAACTTTTCAACTGTGCAAATTTTTTTTCATGGCCGAAATGTCTGGCTAGACCTCCACTATGATTTTCCTTCAACATATTCTCTCTCATCGAGCACTTTGGTATGCATAACTGGCACCCTTTAAACAAAAACCCATCTTGAATCAGGTACTCTTTCCACTGACTTTTGTCTCTAAGCACAAGATTTACACATGCTTCATATGCCTCTTTGAAATATGGATCATCACAATACATTTCCTTAAGGTATTCAAACCCCAATGTTTTCACTCGAAATTCCCACAGAATTAGACATCTCCTTCTCAACGCATCAACAACCTTGTTAGCATTACCATAAATATGTTTAATGAAAAAAGTGAAATTTTGCATAAACTCTATCCACTTAGCATGTCTCTGGTTTAACTTCTCATGTCTGGTTATGAATTGTAAAACCTGATTATCGCTATACAAAACAAACTTTTTTGGAACAAGATAGTGTCTCCATTTCTTCAAGGATTGAATTATGGTATAGAACTCTTTATCATATGTGGAGTACTTTCTTTTAGTGTCATTCGGATTCTCACTGAAATATGCAATAGGCTTATTATCTTGGCTCAAGACAGCTCCAATTGCAACTCCACTCACATCACATCTTACTTGAAATTTCTTCCTGAAATCTAGAAAGACCAGAATCAGTTGTTCTATTATATTCTCTTTTAAAATATTGAAGCTTTTCTCATCCTATTATGTCCATTTGAAATACTTATGTCTTTTCTTCATTGTATCCATCATTTGTGCGTTGATCTCACTGAAATTTATGATGAACTTCCGATAGAAACTCGCTAATCCATGGAAGCTTCTCACCTCAAATATACTCCTTGGTGACGTACATTCTATGATTTCTCTCACCTTCTCAGGATCCATCTTCAACTCATTTGAAGAGATCACAAAATCCAAGTAAATGAGTTATGTCTTCATAAAAGAGGATTTATTTAAATTTATCAACATCTTCTCCCACAACAACCTCCTCATCACTAATGTTAAGTGCCTTAGATGCTCTTGTCCAGTCTTATCGAGGACTAGTATATCATCCAGATATATGATTACAAACTTACCAATAAAATATTTCAACACTCCATTCGTCAACCCCATAAAAGTACTCGGGGAATTCGTTAAGACAAATGGCATAACAAGCCATTCATATAATCCCTCATTTGTCTTGAAGGTTGTTTTCCACTCATCACCTTCTCTCATCCTTATCTAGTGATATCCACTTTTCAAATCTATCTTTGAAAAATAGTTCGCTCCACTTAAACAATCCATCAAGTCATCCATCCTCGGTAATGGAAATATGTACCTAATGGTGATATTGTTTATGGCTCTTGAGTCTGTACACATTCTCCATCCTCCATCCTTCTTTGAACTCAACCCAGTTGGTACTGCGCATGGACTCAAGATCTCTCTAACTAAACCTTTGTCTAACAGATCCTGAACTTGTATTTTTACTTCCTCATTCTCTTGAGGTGTCAATCTGTACGATTGTTTATTAGGCAGACTGGCTCCTAGTATCAAGTCAATGCGATGGATGATACTTCTGATAGGTGGCAATGAGCTTAGAAACTCATCCACTACTATGTCAGCAACACTCTCCAACAATTCCTAAACTTCCTTAGGAATATCCTTTATAGAAGTATTTGTAAGGATAACTTTTGGTTTCCTCACCACAACAAACTACATCTCTTGTTCCTTCTTAACCTCACTTAGGAGTTCCTTCCCACTCATGAGAAGTATGCTCGTACTGGCTTCTTCCTTCACTTTCTTCTCCTCAATTGGCAGAAACATGTGTGTCCTACCATTATTCTCCAAAGTATAAGTATTCTTCCTCCCATCATGAATGACATTCCTGTCATATTGCCACGCTCTCCCAAACAAAACATGACATACATCCATGGGAATAACATCACACAAAATGTCATCTCTATATGCTTCTATTTTAAATTCAACAAGACATTGTTTAGTTACCATTACTTGATGACCTTTCTGCAACCATGAGACTTTATATGCCGTCGGATGTGCAGTTGTCTCCAGCTCCAATTTCTCCACCATATCTGTCGATACAAAATTATCAGTGCTCCCACTGTCAATTATCACCTTGCATTCTCTGTCTTTGGTCTTGCAAGTTGTCCTGAACAAACTATTCCTCTGCACTAGATTTTTAACCTCCCTCTCTGGATTTAAGAGAACCTTGATCATCATCAAAGATATCCCATCTTCTATGCCTTTTGCTTCAAAATTTCGCTTCTGTGCTTCCGAAATGTGAGCTTCACTTCCTTCTTTCTTTCTCTCGGGCATTCTCAAGACATGTGTCATGTCTTTCCATAGGAATAAGACTTTACTTCTCCTCCTCTTCCTCTTCCTCTTCCTCTTCCTCGAGGAAAAGAGTTTCTACCACCACTCTGTCTCCATCGGGAACTTCCTCCTCTCTCAGAGTGACTATGTGGTTTCTTAGTCTCACCTTTGGGATTTTGTGCCTTGTCATGGGAAATTCCCTTTCCTCTGTTTAAACTCCTACCTCTACTTTACCGACTCTTATTTCTGGCCAACTTCTCTTCTGCTTTCAGCCCAATCTGATAAGCATCCTCCACTGTCCTTACTTTCATCATGTTGATTTCATCATGGATTTCATATCTCAGGCCATTGATATACCCGACAACTTTTTATTAATCTCTCTCTCTTTGTCCAGCCTTGATGTTCAGTCTATAAAATTCTTCTGTGTACTCTTTGATTGTCATTCCCTTCTCTCTAAGGTTCTGCAGTCTCCTAAATAGATTTATCTGATAGTCCTTGGGTATGAATTTATCCTTTAACCTGGCTACCATTCTATTCCATCTCTTAATATTTTGTTTTCCCTTGCTCCTTCTGTCAGCCTACAGTTCATCCCACCACATTGATGCATGTCCTTTTAACCTAGTGACAGTGTGTTTCACCTTTTTCTCCTCATTGACATCTTCATAGTTGAAATACTTGTCCATTGCTTGTATCAAATCAAGCAATTCCTCAACGTCCAAATTACCTTCATACATTGGGATGTCTATATTTTCTCTAGCTCCCAACTTGACAACTGCTCTCAAAAAGCGTTCTTTCACAACATCCTCTGCTACAACTTCTTCAACTTCCACTTCTTCATTATGTGCATCACTGACGCCTCCAACCTCAGGTTCTCTCCTTTGCATTTTTTCCATGGCATGCAATCTTGTTCGTAGTTCTCTCATCTCCCTTTCCATAGATCTATTTTCTACGGGTGGCTCCACACATCTCCTAGGCTACATTGTGTTGATGTATCTGACACCACTAATGATATCAAACTACTTATTTGTCTCCTTTGCCTACAGAATTAAATTTTGTGGGCTCTGATTTCCACTTGATGCTATCAGGAAAAACCCTTTTCTTTTTATTTCAGGCTCTAATACCACTCTGATGATATTGCCCCCCCTTCCTCCCGGGGATTCTGCAACCTCCTGGTCTTGGATCTTCAAAATCCTTGAACCGAATTGGCTCTTCTAGCCTTCAACAGACCCTGAACAATCAATACACACAGGTCCCCTTGATGTCACCTACAAGTTCGAACTGCCTGCAACTCTACTCTCTCGTGCTTGGCAACACCGATTCGTGAGCACTAGTCTCGCGCTAGACTCTTTCTCCTATGCGACGACAGAATATGACCATGGGTAACCTCTTTGTAACTTCGGGCTTTGGAAATATCACGACCTCCACCCTAGTCTCCTTCCGAAACACTTTTCCCCGAATTTGTGGATCTTTTACGTGTGTCTCCTTGGATCTGATGGTCCAGCCGTACTTCGGGTTTCGCGACTTCATGAAATTTCACCTAATCCACATGCAACTTCTCCGAATCTATATCTCCCAGATCTTCTAATCCGCTGCCACGTGTCTCCTCGCAGCCAACGGTTAGGATTTTCTTCGTGACTTCTGTGATCCCGCTTCTCAACACTTTTAAACACTTCAAAATCCGAAAGGCTTCATGGTTAACCTCCGTGTGAATTTCCCTAGATCTGATAGTCTGGAATGATCCTGATCATTCCTAGACGGATCTTGCTTGTTAATTCTGGGAAACCTTAAAGGACTCCTCCCTTTGAATATTTCTTGCCTCTCTCCCTCCTGAGCTTGTTCCTCCTTGAAATTTTTCCTCCTCAGAGTGGTCTCTTCGATACTTATTCGAGTTCCATCCTATGCACACCTTGCAACAGGTCTTCCTCCACAACTTAGCTTCTTCGGGGACAAATTTTTTCTACTCCTCCTAAGCTTCTGAGTCAAAAGACTCTGATTAATGAGATTTCTGCAGTTTGGATTTTCAGAAGTGATCGGATTAGCCACAGTCTTGTCAATAGATCGTCGACGTTTCGGATCCAAATTAGGATCCATCTTTAGGACATGAAGCTTGGATTTAAAATGAAGAAAATATATGGTATTAAATAATAAATGTGAAGGATGACTGTGCACTCCTTGCAATAGTTCTTCCACGCTCTATTGTTCCCTCTAAACAATAAGAAATTGAGTGAGGTTCCTCCTACCCACACTCTCAAACTATCGCTGCTTAAATTTCTGAGTCAAAGCAGACTCTGTCATGCACACCTTGTGGACACTATGCAATATTTGTACATATAAATTTCACGTTATCTCTTATGGGCTTATGAGTCGAAACAGACTCTGTTAATGCACTCCTTGCGGACACCATTCACACTTTCACTCACTCGTTGAAGAGAAACAATTGAAACTTATCTAAATCCGCATAGATTCATACATT
>ML777798.1:1055358-1066292 GCA_009831015.1 Picea engelmannii | reverse complement strand
TAAACACAAGAAATAACAGAGAATTGCAAATAAACACAAAGTCTACCATTCATTCATTCAGATAGACACAACAATAACAAACATTTGGGACAATGCTCCTCTGTTATATTCATTTAACTGAAATAGACATGTGCTCATACACTTTGATAAGATTCAACAACTCCTATATCACATTCAACTATATCAACTACAATAATAGCTTTAGCAACAACTATCAACAACCTATACAATAGATTCGACAACTAGAATGCCAAAAACTTTAGCAGCCTCTTCTGGGAAACAATACAAAGATTTATACAAGAGGGGCTCTTCGAGCCTTTCCCTCCAACTACTCTAGAGTTTTCCTATCGAAATAAAATCATCCAACTACTTAGGATTTATTACAGTAAATATTCGTGACAGACAGATAAGATCAAACACATAAAATATGTATTGCACACAACTTCATTAAAAAAAAATACATCCTCCAACGATCTCATGCGATCATCCAACTCCAAAATATTAAATATGTTCCTTAATTACAATCCTTTCAAAATATTTACGTGATATGCCACTTTGAAATTTACTTGAAAATCTGCGTTGGCACTGATTTGTCCTCCACTCATGCTTTGTTGGCAATGCTCCTGCATCACTCATGGATGGATAGTCCTCTTCATGTTGTTTCTAGTGATATATGGTACACCACGTGGTTCCTCATAGTTGTGGACTTATGGCCTTGTGAAGTTAGAAGCCCCGAATAATGGTCAAGAAGCCCCTAGTTGGTTACGAGTATTTAATGAAAGGGTAAAGTGGATGTAACAAGAAGATCAAGAAGCCCCAAAGGTTAATGAAATAGGTTACCCAAAAATGTATAAATACACATAAAGGAGTTATTCACAAGCACATTCACTCACTTATTCTATTGAACATATTCTAGTGAACTAGTGATCTATTTGGCAAGTTTTCAATGGAAAAATATGAGGTAGCGATAAGTGAGAAGTGTGGGAGATTCAAGGTTGCAGAGGAGAGAAAAATTTTCTGAGGAAAGACTGGTTTGGTTGATCCCTACAGGTCATAATACTAGTATCTGGTGAGGCATCCTTGCAGGTTGCCCAATGCCTATCATGTGAGGACCCTTGTGATATCATGTCTTAGTCCTGCGAGGACAAGACATATTTGGGGGAAATTATTGTACCGGGTCCTTGAGGTCAAAAGACAGTTTACAGGTCAGAACTACTGTGTATCAAGTTATCTACAAAGTTATAGGTATGCTTATGTGCTTGTTTTGAAGATTATACTTGATTACTCTATGGTACATGCTTGAGGTATGTTTTGATTAGCACATGATTGAGGAACATATTGGATACATGGTTGATTGAGATATACTCTTGTATCTGATTATGACATCATTGTTATGATTCATCATTAGAGACATATCTTTGAGATGTGGATGTATGGTTGAGGTATACACTTGATGTATGGTGGCATATACATGAGGCACATGTTTTGGTTCTTTGAGGCACTTCATTGATGATATGATACAACTCTATACATGATTGATTCTATCGTATATACTATTAGTTTTATATATGATTGATGCTCTAGTACATGGTACATGATTGGATACATGATCAACTACTCATCATTGATTTTATGGTATCTACATTTGGCATATCTTATGGTACATGATTGATGCATGTTATACTACATTTGTTGGTACACAATTGATGCATGGTATGGTACAATTTTTGGTATATCATATGTTCATGATCAGTTACAAGTTTATGGAACAATGATAGTGACAGGTTGGATATAGTGATAGGTTGATATGTTACAGGTTGATGTGACAGAGGCAGTGATAATGACAGTGACAGTGACAATGAAAAAGACAATGACAATGATAGTGATAGTGGCAGTGATTGTGGTAGTGACAATTGTTATACACTTATATTTGAGGGTGGTAGGAAGAGGTGAGGAAATGGGGTTTGTTGGAAACTGAGAAGGGGGGATTGAATCAATATGAACACTTTTTCCACTTTTATCCATAATATATAAAATTCAATCTTATTAGAAATATGTCATCAGTGTATCATCTATGATTTCATTCAATGTATCATGAGCATATAAACATAGGCATCATCACATCAAGAACATCACATCATATACACAGTACACAAAGATTTATGTGGAAAATCAAATGGGAGAAAACCACAAAATTACTTCTTATATATATCAAGAATTCATTCATAGGAAGCACCAACTTCCAAATTCTCTAGTTGCAACTGGAAGGAGGCTCCAACCCCATATTCTCATGATCCAACCTAAAGGAAGACACAACTCCCTGAATGCTCTGGCTCAAATCAAAAGAAGGCTAAAATCCCTTGATTCACAGACTCCAACCTTAAGGAAGCTCCAACTCCCTGATTCTTTGACACCAAACAGAAGAAGGATAAAACCCCCTTTCCTTGCCCCGTCCTTCCACCCTGAAATATAAATGTAGACCAACTGTCACTACCACAATCATTGCCACTGTCACCGTCACTGTCACTGTCACTTTTACTGTCACTACCACTATCACTGTCACATGAACCTGTAACCAATAAACCTGTCACTATCTCCAATCTGTCACTATCACCATCCTATCACTATAAACATGTCACTATATCCAACCTATGACATCAACCTGTCATTGTCATTTTTTCCAACCTGTCGAACCTGTCACTATCACTGATACTCAACCAAATCCTCTCACATGGATCATATACCAAGGACACCTCTCAATTAGATGTCCAACATCACCAATGCATGCCCCCACCAAGCATGTACTAATATCACCAAAATACCATCAAAAGACATGTGTCTCAACCATGTACCAAAGCATGTACCAAACCATCAACCTGTACCATACCAAGCATCAATTGTGTACCACAACAAGTGCATCAACCATGCACCAACACATGTACCTTGTACATCAACACCATACCAAGTACCAATCCTGCATCATACGATGTATCAACCTTGTACATCAACAATGTTGATCAACACTTGTACCATACCATGTACCAATAATGTATCTCAACCATACACCATTTCACTCAATCATGGCATACACCATATACCATAGGATAGACCAAGGAAGTGCTATCAATGGTGTACCTCAACCAAGTACCAACATCACCAAGAGATGTATCTCATACATGTGCTATCATATACCAAGTGTATTCCTCAACAATGTATCAATATCAATGATAGTCCTCTAACATAACAAACATATCATCAACCATATACCTCAAACATGCTCCATATCACTCATGATATGTCTCAATCAATTACCATAACCATGTGCCAATATATCCAAGATATGCACCTAGTAATGTACCTCAATATATATACCTCAACCAACGTGTATCATATATCCAATATGTGCCTCAAGGAATATACCAAAACTCACAATGTATTGCCTCAAGCATGTTTCACAATATCACCAAAATGCAACCTCATAACACATATAACAACATACCTTTTACATTTTTAACTGACCTAGTGCCTTTGATCCTGATACATAAACTTGTAGCAATACCTTAATTCTCAACAACCAGGAACAAGCATCCTCCTTCACTTATGTCTTGTCCCCGCGGGACGAAGATGAGTTGTCATGCAGGGAATCATGTGACATGCCCTAGGAAACCCGTCGGGGTGCCTCACAGGACACCTTATACTTGACCTATGAGGGCTAGACTAATTACAGTTTATAAAAAACCCACACTCTTTGTAGCTCCGAAATTTCCTCTCTTCCTTCACACTTTCTCCGCTGCCTTGGACTCAACCTCATATTCCCCACTAGACCAAAATATTCTCAAAAGATAGATATTTAATGAATGTGTTTGTACTTGTGGGTGACTTCTTGAGGTGTATTTACACTTTTGATAGGTAACCTCCTTCCTTAAATTTAGGTCTTCTTAAATTTCTTATTACAACCACTTTACCCTTTTATTAAAGACTTGTAACCAACTAGGGGCTTCTTGACCATTCCTTGGGGATTCTAACTTCACAAGTCCATAAATCCTCAACCGTGAGGAACTACATGGCGTACCACCTATCATTGGAAATGACATGCTGAGAAATATCCATCTATGAGTGTCTTACCTACATTTACATTGTCCTTCATGTCGATATTCCTCAACCAACTTTGGGTCCCATAGCCACACCTCTGATGCTACTTCTACAGTCATGTGTTATGTGCCTATAGTTATTGCACTTATAACATTCATCATTGTAATCAAGTAGGGGAGAAAATGAATTGTAGTTTCTATTAACAAAGGTGTTGGAAGCATACCAAAGCAGAAGGGCAAGTATATTGTGGGAAAAAAGGCATGCACGAGGAAAGCGATAGCTGGAAGGAAGAGAAGCACACGCGCATGCATGGAAGACCTAACGATGTTAGGGTTAGGGTTTTTGCAATACATTGTAATGGATGAAGAGCCAGAAATGTATAAATATAGATACCTAGGTCTCATAATGGGGATGCTAGTGTTTAGTGGTTGAGTACTGTGTGAATGTAATGTAACATTTTTCCATATGACCTAATTTTGTAAGCTATTGACCTAGAGAGGATTGAGAAGGGTAGATCTTGAGTGTTAGATTGCAGGTTAAGGAACCTGGTGTGATCTAGTCTGCCTCATATAGATCTTACCTAGTTGAGAAGAGTTGTAAGCGCACGTTGTTGTAGTGGCCAAACGGCTATAATAAAAGAGATGAGAGACAAATCTTTGTGGATGTAGCCCAGGGGGGGTGAACCACTGTAACATCTATGTTATGTGATTGAATGCATGCATTTCCTTATTGTCTTTCAGTATATATTGATAAGATGAATGAATGAGTTATTATATTTCTTGCATAAATCGTGATACAATATACTTCATTAATAAGTTATAATAGAAATCTCAACACACAGTTCTCAGATCTCCTACTCAATCCTAGGCCGCAAACACATGAGTCTTGCAGCCACCCATTAAGACTATCTCGGGTGAGACATCATAGTGCACCTTGTGCGCTGTGTTTCCTTCTAGTTTACTAGGAGGGCCGATAGTTTTAGAGGCTTTGTTGGAAACCCGAATAGACATGAGCCCTCGATCAATAAACTTAGATCAGGATATAAGTAAGAGAGACTAAACCAACAAATGGTTTCATTATCATTGGTAGGAACAAGAGAGGATTGAATAGATGAGATATTTTGAAGATCTGTTAAAATTTATGTAAGAGAAAGAAGAAAAGAAACGAGCCACTCGGAGGGGATGTTGAGACCGTGGAATCCCACAAAAGAAGAGATCGAAATCTAGCTAAGGAAAAGGGAGCTGGAGTTTGCACAGAAAGATAACATAAATCCTAGAGTAACACCTCGCAAATATCTTGAGAAATACATCTTTACTAATTTGCATGAAGTCTTTTTCTTTGATTTTCCAGACTTATTGCAGGAGTGGATACTAAGGTTGAAAGATAACCATGCAACAAACCATATCCGATAGTTAGAGTGGACCCCTGTACAGATTCAGAAGTTACAACAAGTGAACAACAAATTCACCCGTGCAATAGATTTTTGGCTTGATAGTATTGTGGAAGTCTTTATAATAGAGTTTGCAGTATATACAGTGAAGTCATACAACGCAGCAGATAAAGAGTTTCTACACGGACCTCGAGGAAGGTACATTAGATCGTTGTATATTTCTATTAAGATACTACTATATAACAAAGGCATAATCACAATGGAGTCAGACAACTAAATTTCCCTATGTGCATGGGGGAAGGGGGGAAGCACTGACAGAAAAAGGAGAAATGGAAGGAGGAAAGGATAAGGGAAAGAAGGAGGAACCATTGGACCCAATCATGACGGATGAAGACCAGATCAAGCAGATCATGGCGACAGCTGGAAAGATGCGTAGCAGAGTATCCTACCAATACAAGGTGAATACCAAGAAGAGAGTCGTAGCCGCGAGAGAAGGCTTGGCGAGTGACAAGGAAGAGGTAGAGAATGTCTAGTATGTGGAGAAGATTGAGGAAATCTTGCACGCAACATATGAGAGGAAGACAAGAGGTCCAAGAATGGGAAAAGAGGGCAGCAATCCTATTCATATTAATGTCAGTGTGGAACCCATAAACCCTTGTGCAACTAATACACCAAAGAGAACACCACCGTTTAGACAATCGAAGTTAGAAAGAAGTCAGACATCAGGAAGTACCTCTACACAAGGAACAACAATCATAGGAGTCAGTTCAGGCAACACTAGTCAAGTATCTACATCGTGCGGAGGTAGTAGTTCAACATTCATCATGGAAGGACATGATCCTACCATCAAGTTACCAGAATTTAAAAGAGAAGCGTCGAAGGATCCGAAAAAACATTTGTTCATCTGTGAGAAGATTTGGGAAGCAAAAAAGATCACAGACGAAGATACTAAACTGGCACAACTAGCGATTACATTAAGGGATCATAGACTGGATTGGTACATGAGTTTAGCTACAAACAATCCACCAGGGAGAACCAGAACAATTGCAGATATCAAGAAATTGTTGATAAATGAATTTCAAAAACCAAGTTCAAAAGATCAGTACATGAATGAGATGATCAAAATTAGACAGAAACTAGGAGATTCTGTATGGGAGATTGAACAGATATTCAAGCGACTGAAGGGAAAGTTGAAATATCTCATGACCGATATGCAGCATAAGCACATGTTTGTCAATTCACTGCTCCCACACTTAAAATATCCATTGCGACAATAGAAGTTTCAAACACAAGTAGAGGCTCTGTAGGCAGGCCTGCAACTGGAAGAAAACTAGTATCAACAAACAGATCCATCCATCAAAGAACTGAAGGAGGATTTGAAGAACTTAACTTTCTAGCTAAACTAGCATAAGAGTAAGGACACATGAGAAGTCATTTGGTGTGCTACATGCAGGACGTAAGGACACCACAAGAAAAAATATCCAACATTTGCGCAGTATATGGCAGAAGGAATGTCAAATCCATTACCAACAAGAGGACTATGGCACAGAATCTGAAAGAAACTAGGTCACAATCCATATCAATACTCAATGATGCAAAAATACTAGATAGTCCCAAAAAGTTCATATTGCAACTTTTGCAAGTCAGTGGGCCACAACAACAAATATTGTAGAAATATGGAATTGATGCGAGAAAGGACATCATATGCATATAGAGTGCAGGAATAAATGATGACTGGGCAAGCCGCACCATAATTTAACCAAGTTCCAACCCCATACAACACTGTGCATCAACAATACAATACTGCGCATCAACCATATAATACTGTGCAGCCACAGTACAACACAGCACAACCTTAGTACAATACCGCACATTACAATCAGGCGCCTCAGTATAACGCGCTGAGAGGAGATCGAGTGGGCTACAGAGGTGGAGGACGAGTGAGAGGAGGGTTTGGACGAGGTAGAGGACCAGTGGTATGTCACAATTGTCAACAACCGAGACAATATGCGAGGGAATGTCCACTTTCACCAGCAGCTTGTATGTATTTTCGGGCATCAGACCATGAAACGGAAGAATGTCAGACACTATTAGTAAATATTCAGGAAAAGAGGAACCAGAACAAATAGAATGTTCAGTGGATCTTAGCCGAAGCAAGGGATAAAGGATGAAAAATCAACATAGTCACCTGTGGAGGAGCCAAAACAGGGAACGACGCAATCCGACAAGACCTAGTACAACACCAGTGGGTGAAGAAGAACACCGAACCCAGAAATCAGTTCGATGCATAGAAGGAGAAGGAGAAATTTAAGAAATCCCAACAAGAATTTTAGAAGGAGGACATTGCGTCGACTTCAACTGCGTAACAAAGCAAGGAAGTGCCAAAATACGATATGCCTCCATTATTTGATCACACCAACGAAATGCAACCCAGGGGACAAGTAAGGATTTTTGCAATCATGTGTCAAAGTATTAAATGATCCATCATCTATGAAAATACTTCAAAACATGTTAGAAATATGTAGCATAGAGACAGAAGGAAAACTAGAACAAAAGACAGTCAATCACCTACATACAAGGAGAAGAACAAGTAGGGAGTTCAGACTGAATGCGAACATTGAAGATTTCAACATGGGATACATCATACTAGATCTAGGATATCAACATGGAAATGCATGGGAGAGCCCACATTAGGATATTCACATGTTCAACTAAAACTAGCAAACTAACAAAGAGTCCTACCAATCGGTAGACTAATAGGAGTGACAATACACTTGGATGGGGTGTGCACGAAAGCATATTTTGAAGTGATTTAAATAGTGGATGGCACAACACCATATCCAACGTTGCTTGGTCTAGATTGGGCGTTTGAAAACCATGCCATAATCAATTTGAAGGCAAGGAAAATGACATTTGAGTTAGGAGAATACAATGTCATCGCGCAATTAGACCCATCAGAAGGGGAAAGGCTTGCAAAACCCACTTGCTTAGACTTAGAGGAAATCAACCAGTTGTACAGAACAACTGCGCACGATGAGGATTACGTGAACCTGAATGAAAATGGGATACTCAGTTGGTGGAGCATTACTTCATGTGCAACAGACTTAGATACCGGTTTAGAGAACTGGAAACAAAGGCTACACGGAGTTTCCATGAGAAGATGTGCACGAATAGATCGTGCAGTAAGATGGGTAGGCACGGAAATAAGGGAACCACCCAGTTTCCACGGAGTAAACGATCTAGAAGTATTCTTGGCATAATATGAAGATGAAGTTTTAGAGAATCAGAGACTCTTAGCACTTGATATAGCACTCAAGGCCACAACTGCAATATGGTGGGGTGCACACAAAGAGAAAATCACAGATTGGTACCAATGTAAACAGTTACTACGCATAAGGTTCAATGCAGAACAAAAAGACAACAAACAACATATGATGGATAGGGAGCACCAGCGGAACATTTGGAGAAGTGCAGAACGCTGTGGAAAATGACACCCCTAGAGGAATGGCCTCATCATTTCATACACACTCTAGAGGGCATACCAGGGAACTGGTATACAGACTAGGAACTGCACAGAGGAACTGTGACCTGGACGGTACCGCAACAGAATTTTACAGTCACTTTTTCATTTGAGCACGAAAAACCCAACATGGATGAAGCCCTGAAAAAGATAAGAGGGGTGATATTCATCATGGAACCAGAAATCGAACTCATAATAGAACAACAACAATGGAACAAACAGACAATCAAGGAATTGTTGTCATGTTACCATGTGCACGAAGACACCCCAAAAGAATATGATCTGCGTGATATTCATATCGAGGAAGCAGAAGGTGAGAGAGAAGTGGAGGGTCCACCTATAGAATCATAAGTCATTATTGCATCGATCAAGGTAAAGAAAGTCAATATTGGGACAACTGAGAATCCCAAAATGGACAGCATCAGAGACTACTGGGATGAGAAGACAATAGAAATCATAACAAAGATACTGCACGAGTACAACGACCTGTTTCCCACAAAATTTACAGAGATGAAAGGTATAGCAGGAGAGCAAGAAGAAATGAAGATACCACTCAGAGATGATGCGAGACCGATTAGGCATCGACCATACAGATTGAACCCAATATATAAGCAGAAATCAAAGATGAGATCGACAAGATGATCGACACTGGAATCATAGAACCAGTCGAAGAATCAGAATGGATAATCCTGATGGTAGTTCAGGACAAAAAACAAGGAGGGATACGGATATGCATCGACTTGAGGAAGTTGAACGATGCATGCCTACATGACCCATTCCCTACACCCTTCACAGATGAAGTGTTGGAGAATGTAGGAGGACACGAAGCTTACTCATTCATTGATGGATTCTCAGAATACCACCAGATCAAGATAGCTCAGGAAGACAAATATAAGACCACGTTCGCTACATAATGGGGATCTTTCCAGTTCACAATCATGTCGTTTGGACTGAAGAATATACCAACAATATTTTCCATAGTAGTCATCGCTGCGTTCAAGGAATTCATCCACCAATTTCTAGAGGTATACTTGGATGATTGGACAATCTATAGCTTGTTGAAAGAACATGTAGAGGACTTACGACTGATGTTAGAAAGATGTAGACATTTCCAGATATCCCTAAACATAAAAAAATGTATATTTGGAACACCGTTTGGGATACTATTGGGCCATATAGTATGCAAACAAGGTTTACTAGTAGACCCTGCAAACATTGCAGTAATTGTTAACTTGTCTCCACCAAAAATAGGTTGTCAGCTAAGAGCGACATTGGGTCACAGAGGGTACTATAGAAAGTTCATAAAAGGATATGCGCAAATTACCACGCCAATGGTAAAATTGTTAAGAAAAGATACAAAGTTTCAGTGGAACGAAGAGTGTCAACACGGTCTAGATACCCTGAAGGAAAAGATGGTCACTGTGCCAATATTAGTATTTCCAGACTGGGAGAATACATTCCATGTACATGTAGATGCATCATCCATAACACTTGGAGCTATATTGGCACAACCAGGAACGAGAGATTTGCACCACCCTATAGCCTTTGGGAGCAGAAATCTATCAGAATCAGAACATAACTACAACAACACAGAGAGAGAAGGCCTAGCTATGGTCTATGCACTACATAAGTTTAGACATTACTTATTGGGAAAACACTTTAATATGTTCACAGATCACTCAGCCCTTAAATACCTAGTCAACAAGCCAATGTTGGGGGGGGAGAATCTATTGATGGTTACTACTGTTTCAAGAATTTGGCTTTGAATTTATAGTCAACCCAGGAAAATTGAATGTAAGACCTGACCACCTATCAAGGGTCAAAAATGGAGAAGAACCTACAAATTTAGAAAACAGCTTCCCGGATGCACAATTATTTTCAGTCCAGATCGTAGATGAATACTTTTTAGATATTATTCAATACTTGAGCACA
>ML777798.1:994911-1054927 GCA_009831015.1 Picea engelmannii | reverse complement strand
AGAGGATATTAGATAGTACCAACAGAGGCACATTGTGCCGAAAGAAGAAGGACCACACACACTTAGGAATACAAACTCGGTAAGGACAAGGCCAACGGCCAGGTCACGATGGAAGCAAGTGGGAAAAGCAAAGACAACAAAAGAAGTACGAAAACATGAAGTTATGCGAAATTGAATGACGGAGAGGACTGACAGGACACCACATTAATCGCGCCATCTGGAGACGGCAAAGGAGAGTAATGGAAAGTACGAAGGAACCAGAGGATCATTGAATCCTTATTAAAGGTAGCATCTTCGAAAAGCTTCATGTGATGACCATACAAAACACAGACGCGGGAGAAAATAGGTTATTGCAAGATTGGAGAAGAAAAAAAGAACGAGTGCGTATACAGAGCACAAAGAAAATATCACAGGGGTTTCCGAAGTTACGAAGTGCAGCAAGCAATCGACATTCACTACTATGGCACCACCTAAACAAGCAGAGGCGACCCAGACTACCTGACACTCCAGAATTAGAACCAGGGCATAGGAACAATCACAGGAAGGCGAACAACAGCCGTTGGAGATCGTTAATGTCGATGAAATCCCATCACCAAATACAACAACGGTGAACCCCACACCCATGGTGGAAGAAACCCAACATCCATCACTGGAGGGAAGGAATGTAGATATGTTGGTAGAGGCACAGGAGCAATAGAACCAGAATGCATAAACCCTAAAGGAGGTGCAACCAGAGAACATCGAAGCAGTTCTGAGAGTCAATGGAATGACGATGAATCAGGAAGCAACAGTCGAGCCAGATGAATCTCAAACAACTGTGTCAGACCACCCACCAGAAGGAATAGTAGAAGATGTCACGGGATGGCCTGAATGGTATTCCAAAGTACAAACGATGGTCGCTGGAACCTTGACCCAACCACTACCGAAGAAAGACAAGAAACAGGTACCTAGGTCACCTCACAAGCAACCCATCGCAACCCTTTTTTTTCCGCGTATACCAGATGGGGTATGGGTGAAACCAGACTTGCTAGGTCATGTTGAGAAGCTGAAATAATCAGACCATGATGTAACGGACACGGTCAAGTTCCCAAAATTTGCAAAGAGAGTATACTTACAAACTATGGGAGTGAATTCGATTGGGGAATCAATTGATCAACCACTTCAGTGGGCAACAAGATTGGAGAAAACATGGATTTTAGGTCTGCTAGATCTACCACACTTTGGCAGAGGACAGTATGCAAACAGTTATATCAAACAATTGATGGAATTCACACATGGCGGGGATACATGGTTTGACAAGCTTGTCTCGATAGACGTAGAGCTCATTGCACACATTATAGGATTGCCATCCCAGGGCATGGATCCTGCACAATTTCTCGATGATAAGACAAAGGAGAAAGAAATCATGAAGGAGATGAAGAAGAAATATGACAGTGACAGTGGGGCACGAGGAATCATCATCAAGAGGATAAATTATGTCGCGGCACAAATGGCCGCAAAAATATTAGCCTGTAAGCTGCTAAGAAAATGCCGTAGAGAGGAAGTTTTGGTCGGGGTCTTCGCAGTTGCAACACAATGCGTTGAGGGCACCACAGTTAGCTAGGCACCCTATCTCTTGATTTTGTTTCTGGATGACTGCAAGGATGCACAGGATCTAGGAAAAAAATTCCATTACTCATGGTTGCTCATGTTGATAGCCATCATGGGATGGAAGGAACCGAATTACACATTTTTCGGCACTAGACCCAAGTCGAATTGTGGAGAAAGGTATTTATCCCTTGGCATCGTGTCAGATGCCAAGAACAAGAAAATGAAGGCATCTATATTCGAAGAATACCTCCACAACCTACAGGAGGCCATCTCCAACATGTGGAGGATAACACCACAAGATGTCACACAGTATCGAGACATTGCCAACTTCAAGGTCAGTTGACACGCAATGTGGATGCAGGCGCGGAAGGACCCCAATAAGCAGTGGCTACAAATGTGCTACTATATCACAGAGGGAAATATCAACATGGCTATCAAATATTGGGAGGATGACTGGAAGATTCTAGTCCTCACCCAAGACATACCTACGAAGACAACGAAAGAATAAACAAGGAAGGCAAAAACACAACCTCAGGAAGTCCCAGTGCCCAAGAAACAAAGGACGGGCCAGACCAATGCAAAGCAGAAAAACAAAGGGATAACTAAGACAGGGACCCAGAAGGGGAAGAAGTATAATATGCAGCCAGCCCAAGTGCAACAGAAACAGGCCGAGGTAGCATAGGGGACGACACCAAGTCCCAATCCACAAGAACCAAGCTTGACTAAGAGGCCAACTACTCAGATAGGAGGGGCGCACAAGAAGATGAAGGAGCAAAGAAAACCTATAGAATACACGATCATGGAGGATGATGCAGAGATGATAGCCCGAATGATTCAAGATTGTATATCCGAGTATTTTGACAATGTTGTGCACCACAGGGACGGGATTCAAGAGGAGTTGGAAGACATGCGACAATTCCTCAAGCGGATCGGGGAAGTGCAAATA
Organism: Picea engelmannii; assembly: GCA_009831015.1. NCBI lineage: Eukaryota > Viridiplantae > Streptophyta > Pinopsida > Pinales > Pinaceae > Picea > Picea engelmannii. Next base: position 1,052,391 of record ML777798.1, on the reverse strand, counting down.
GCGTGCAATAGCATGGGAACAGGGCCATCAACATCACATATAGGATAAACACTGGAAGAAGGGGAGCGCCATATAGTCCACACAATACCGCAGCTAAACGCAACATTCCACATTACACCCAGTATGTTACGCATGGATGAGATCCTGGGGAAGACACCCCTAAAGGACTTAGATCAAATCCAACTAGTATTGTCGTGGATACCATCCAAATATCTACACAAATTATAGGTAAGCATAACCCAAGAGGTACAGTCTCGTGCACGCACAAACTTAGCTGAATTACAACAGACAACGGAGAAGCGGGACGCACTGGAAATAATATGTGAGCAGGCTAAGTTTGAGACCCAAGAGGAAAGGGAACGCATGAATGGATTGGAGTAGAAAGTGGCAAGAACTTATGAAAAGATTCCAAATACCATGCAGAGGGACGTACTCACAGCAGTAGAGAAGATTGATCAGATTGCGCAAGAAATCGATCAATATCATAAGGAGATCGAGAATCTCCATGAGCAGCTCACACCTACCACTCCACCAGAAGTAAGGGAGCAAAGGAAGCAAGAGGAAACAAAGAAGTTGTAGGAGATAGAACAACAGGTTCGTGCAACAACCAACTTGTTCAAGAAAGCAACACAACTTTCGAGAAAGTTAGAAGAATATCATCAAGTTCAACAGTGGGACAAGGAGGAAGAAAGGATAAGCGCAACTATCTAAGACCTCAAGAAAAGGTTGAAAACAATTTCCATCACAGAGCACATCAAAGGGGCATAGGATATGAAGAAACTGTAGGCAGAACTCACTACTGCACAAACAGGGAAAAAGGAGCATCGGGCTCAAATGGAATCATTCCAAGAGTGAGTAGCAGAACTCATCACATAGGAAGAGGAATCCAAGACACTTATAGAATAGACCCAGGTAGAGTTCGCTGGATTGATCAGTGACGAAATTGTAGTCCAGATAGTAGACATGCTCAAAGAGAAGACTGTGGCGCAAACACAAGCAGTAAAGCTCAAGGACAAGTTCCAGGCGATCACCACGGAGATCGACAAAGCACACAAAGGTTAGGTGGCTCAGGACGATCCACATGCCAGTGTTGGGGGCCTGTTGGAAGCAGAACAAAGTGGAAAGGAAAGGTGATTTTGGGAAAGAATTCATGCACGAGGAAAGCAACAACTGGAAGGAAGAGTAGCACACACACATGCATTGAAGACCTAACGATGTTAGGGTTAGGGTTTTTGCAATATATTGTAATGGTTGAAGAGCCAGAAATGTATAAATATATATACCTAGGTATCATAATGGGGATGCTAGTGATTAGTGGTTGAGTACTGTGTGAATGTAATGTAACATTTTTCCATATGACCTAATTTTGTAAACTGTTGAGCTAGAGAGGATTGAGGAGGGTAGATCTCAAGGGTTAGATCGTAGGCTGAGGATCCTAGTGTGATCTAGTATTCCTCATATAGATCTTACCCAACTGAGAATATTTGTAAGTGCGCAGCCCTGTAGTGACCGAACGACTATAATAAAAGAGCTGAGAGCCAGATATTCTTAGACGTAGCTCAAGGGGGGGTGAACCACGATAACATCTGTGTTATGCGATTGGATGCGTGCATTTCCTTATTGTCTTTCAGTAGATATTGATAAGATAAATGAATGAGTTATTATATTTCTTTCATAAATCATGATACAATATATTGCATTAATAAGTTATAATATAACTTTCAGTGTACAGTTCTCAGATCTCCTACTCAATCCTAGGCGGCAAACACATGAGTCTTGTAGCCACCCATTACGACTATCTAAGGTGAGACGACCCAGTGCACCTTGTGCATTGTTTTTCCTTCTGGTTTACCAGGAGGGCCGATAGTTTTAGAGGTTTTGTTGGAAACCCAAACAGACATGAACCCTAGGTCAATAAACTCAGAGCAAGATATAAGCAAGAGAGAGTAAACCAACAAAAGGCATGATAAATTATGGTTTTGTTTCTTACATAATCATTCTTTGAGGTTTTATAAGAACCTATATTTCTACCTCTCACGTGATCACTTCCTACATAATCTCTACAATCTGTTTCTTTATGACCAAAATCATTGCAATAAAAACTATAGCCAAGAAAAAAAAATTGATAGCGATTTGTGAAAGGTCTTCTTGGTGGAACAACTCTGTAGAGCTCATTCTTATGGGAAGAAACATATTTTTGCATGTCATCAGTTATGGGACAAATTATCACAAGGATATTGTTGAATACATAGAAAAATATCCCTAGGATTAGCCTAGTAATCCTAGACAGAAAGGGGGCCAAGCTTCTTATGGTTTTCCTAGATCTAGATCCCAACACATAGATTCATACTTATCCTAAGGAATGGTGAAGTTTTCATACCTTTCTTGAGGTGGTCCTTTGTATCTCCTGGCTGTTGCAGTCCTAAAACTCCAGCTCCAAGCTCCACAACCTACTTCCTGTATATAAAAGTAGAGAAAATATCTTCTACGCTCCTACTTAATATTAGAATCCTAGATCTAATTTACTTCTAATAAGATATATAAAGGAATAGATCAAATATAAACATTTGCATAATGGAATACAAATATATCAAGGGAAAACCAATGATATATTGATTAAATAAGAGAAATTACATCAAGCATACCTTAGATGTTGATGCATGCTCCCTTTACCTCCTTGCTCCTTGTTCCTCCCTTAGATTCTTGGTCAAGCTAGGCTCTATGTCTTCTGGATATGATGGATGGAGCAAGTACCTCTACAATTGGAAAACATAACAATGCTCTAAATTTTTTTTTTCTTTCCCAAGACTTGCGCTTTTTATATATCTCTTTCAAGGAGGCTTGGGAAAGATTCTAGATATTTTAGAGACCACTACATACTTGAATGACGTGAGTTCCTAGGCCCTTGCAAAAAATATACAACTCATCCCTCGCCTATCACCTCGTAACTCCTCGAATTTAGAATCTTTATAGAGCCTCGCTTGTTGAGCCACTAGTGAGCAGCGAGGGTCCTCGCTTGTTTTCTACTAGGTGTCCAATGAGGATATCCAAAAAGGTGTTAAACCTTGGGAAACAAATTCATTTTGGCCTCTATCCTCTTATGTATTCCTCTCTAGCCTATAGGGTGGAAATTAAGGCTATAATAGATGCCCCCTAATGTGTGAGGTCAGGAAAGGAATGGATGGATGAAATACATTACAATAAATTGTGTCCATGTGAGATAGTGTGAGGAGAGAGCAAAGGATTTTTGGAAGTCAAAGAAGTCCTGTAATCAAACAAAAAGGATTTTTTTTTTCTTAAATGTGTCACTCATCGAGTAATAATTTCAATTCTTGTTAAGTTATCTTACATCGTTGAATGTGTTGTTATTTTTCTTGGTAAAACAATTTTAGTTCTTTCTAGTTAAGATGCTCATTCAATTAATAATGTTTATTTTATTTTCATCTCTTTCAACTTTATGTTATGTTATGGTGTATTAAAATATCCTATAGGACTTATTTACATTTAAGGATTATAAAATGTGTTGTATCTATCTATTTCTCTTATAGGTTATCTTGCAAAGAAAATTTCTTGAAACCCTGCTAGATTATCTTACTTGATGCAGTCATTAAATAATGTTGGACATGGTGTTATGGAGTTGGAACTAATTTCAAAATGGATAAATCCAATATGGATGCATACACATCATAGATGGAGGAATTAATAAGACAAGGTTTATTAAAAGCGGCATTGGAAATGAGAAATGTTTCAACAAAAGTTTATGTTGAAATATGTTACTAACATCCATCTACAAAAGAAGCAATTGATCAAATAAAAAGGGAAAAAATCACTAAGTTTTTTTTTTTGCTTCTCTATAAAATGACAATCATAACCCTACTTGGAACATTGTCTACATCATCATAATCACTTACAAAAGAAGGTCAATTAAACTCATTTTCTATAAAAGAATTCATCACCAATCAAGGAATAATCAAATTTGTTATTCATTTCTCGAGCCAAGAATTTAATAAGAAAACCATGGATTTAATTCAAGGTCTCTCATAAGGTAGAATGCAGGACCATCCACATCACGAAGATAATTGAGACCATTAAAAAGTAGATTCCTCTAAATACAAGCCAACCAACAGTAGAAATCGATGATGATAGACTAGATCAGAGTCTATAGTGATGGTCGAATTGGACGACGATGTTCAAGTATAAATAAGATCAGACAACCTAAATAAAACTCACGATTGAAAAAGCAGTGAACAACGATGATTGATCATTGATCGTTGGATCAGAATGGTAGCATGATTAAACGGTTGTAATCCAATTCACAATTCAAAATGCATAGAGGTTAATAGAAGATGGCAGACGTGAAATAAATATTATGTGAAATTTAAATATCCACGTTTTAGCACCAAGTTCTACCGTGTTTTGGCTATGGATTTGTTCGAGTCCATTTTTCAAATGCAAAATCAATGAAGACTATTCACTCAACCATTGATCAAAACGTTACCGTCAATTTGATTGAAGTGCGTAGTTTAATCTTGGACTGTCCACTCAACACATGATTAAGTTTGAACCATTGATTTGATAAGTGCCATGATAAGCACTATATGCATTCTCTCTCGGTCATAGGCCAAGGTTATATGGAAAATATGAGGCATCGCAGGGTTAAAATGATGGATAGAACTTGGTTATAGGGGATGGTCAATTGGTGAGTTAAAAAGGTGCCTTTGGGCTAGTGTATAGAATAGACCTTGTGCCTTGTTTGTCTAAATTTTTTATGTACGTATTTTTGATCCTATGAAAAAGGGACCACGAGATAGCACATGCCTACTTCGATATAGGAAATGCACTAGAGAGCTAATTAAAATATCGAAATCTAATATTGTTCAAAGGAAAAAATCCCATGAAAAATGCCTGGCTTACCAGTGCAAAAGTATAATATGATTATTAATTTAATTCTTTATTAAAGAGATTTTGAGGAGGAACCAAGGTCACCCGATTACTTAAAGATTGTAATAAAGGAATAAATTTGTTATTAAAACAACATTAATAAAATGAAAAGGCACATTGGTTCATTTGCTATTTACATAACGAGAAAATGGTTAAAAAACATACACCTTTTAGAAGACTATATAAACATAAATATATGGTGAGAGTAAAGTGTCTCTATGAGCTAATTTAGAAGATCAAAAATAGAAGCAGAGTCCAAGGGGGGATATGAAACTTGAAACATAAACATGAAGTGAGGGTGGAAGGGAGGAGAAAGGGAGGATTGGATTCCTCTATAGGTTGGAGCCTAAACAACAAGGAGTTTCATCTTCCTCAAGTTGTTTATTGAAAATATAGGATTGGAATCCTCTACAGGTTGGAGCCTGATCTACAGGGAGTTGCAGCTTCCTCAAGTTGATCCTTGAAAATAGGGGATTGGTGTCTTAGATTAGTTGAGTATGTAAGAGCATCAATTTTTTTATCATCTCTAATTAACAAAAAATCATTGGCCAGTAGTTGGAATTGTATGTTTTCTATCCAAGTCATAAGGAAAAAAAGGAACAAAGCTCTCAAAAAATCCAAAGGTACACTTACACCTTAAAGGAACAACGCTTTCACAGTTTTCAAAGATACACTTACACCTCATTTTCTAGATCCAAACAAAATGCATAAACCTCATAAACATTGATAATAGAAATTTTAAAGCTATTAACAATGCAAATCTCCAATTAATGTTTCTCTATAATGTCGAAGGAACTTAGTGTTGACCCTCAATAGAATCTAGTTTTTCCCACACTCCAACAAAACATACATGACAATTTTCAACTTGCCACAAACAAGACACTAGTCACACGTGATTTTTATAATAGCATTTAAAGTTTAAAATATATGGAAAATGAAATTATTTATTATAATGTTTGAAGTTTAAAATATATGACAAATGAAATTATAGCATGCATTAGAGTGTAGAAGGATGCAATTGTAGCATGTATAAGATATGTTCCCTTTTAATAATTATTTGAATTTCCTTCTTTCTTTCTTTTTTAACTAGTGTGGAGGGAAAAATAAAACCAAACTAAGATTATATTTTTTTTTATTAATGACAATTTGTCATTTCAAGAGCATATAAAAAAGAGCATTTATAAAGAAAAGAAAATCGCACTATAACTAAATGGAAATTACTTTATTATATTCTTACTAAGCTTTGTCTTTTTAGATATATTCAAAAATTGGAATGGTAGAGAGAAAGGGTGGATCCTATGCAAGGCATAATATGCATAAATCAAGAAGTGGTCCATTTTTCTTTCATTTGTGTTTAACTTGGTGGTTAGGAAGGATAAATGTTGTTCTTCTTACTTGAATTCAAATCCCACATGTAACTTGTTTCACTTTCATAAACCAATTGTCGATAAGGCTTCATGAAAAATATAGTATCCTTTAAAAAACAAAATGCTTAAAAAAATATTTTAAAAAAATTATAGTAAAATTAAAATTATATATATATATATATATATATATATATATATATAATGTACATAATTTATTATAAGTTAAGATGAAATGAACAAAAAAAATTAATTCCATTATTTCTAAAACATATTATAATATCATTTCATTATTTCTAACTTATATTAAAAATTCATTTATTGGAAAAAAATTCATTTAATTAAATGTTAATTATTTTACTATATTCCTACCAAACTTGAAATATATGATTGAACATTTATTTTTCAAATGTTAATTATTTTACTATATTAACTTGAAATATATACTTAAACATTTATAATATATTTAAAGTAAAAAAAATTATCACAATTAAATATTAATTATTTTATTATATTCTTATCAAATTTGAAGTGTATGATTGAACATTTCATTGGTAAGAATTTGAAATATATGATTGAACATTTATTATTTATTATTTATTTTTCAAATATATTTAAAGTAAAAAAAATTATCACAATTAAATATTAATTACTTTATTATATTCTTACCAAACTTGAAGTGTATGATTGAACATTTCATTGTTTCTAGAACATATTTTAGAAAAGTATTTAATTACTTTATTATATTCTTACCAAAGTTGAAATGTATGATTGAACATTTCAGTTTTTTAGAACATATTAAAAAAGTATTTAGAGAGATAATTAAATGTAAGTTATTTTTTTATTTTTTATTTAACAAACTTGTGATACTTTATTAGTCCCTGCCTTTAGGTTGCGGGACTATATAAATCGATTCACTCAACTTTTCGATCTTTGACACAAGAATCGAAGTATTAGTTCCTAAACATATAAAGATTTACAAAGGCACATTGCGATTTCATTTAATACATCTAAATGAATATTCAAGACATAAATTTCATTGCAAGACTAAAAAATTATGACAAACCCCTGGTATATATCCCTTTGATATCAGTTTCTGAACACCTATTTTTGGATATTACTTCTACGCTCAAATTTGAAATCAACCTATTGTTTGTTGTCATAGAGATTTTGCGCTTGGAAGAGGCTTGGATTTTTTTATTATGGTAGGTATGTGCATCTTAGATATCACCTATATATGTTACTTTAATATTTTTATTGTTTTTAATAGCATATGTTTCTTTCAATTCAAACGAACATATAGAAGGCCAGATCCTCTTGCCTTACATGACCTATTTTAATGTTAACAGGGAAAATAATGTTGTATGCAAATAAAGATGGCATTTTCAAGCTCACTAAGTGCAGAAATGTGACAAATGACAATTTAGGGAGAAAACAGATACAATGTGAAATTGTCAGTCTTGTAAATTGAAGGTATTATGATTATTGTTCACCTCTGTTTAAACTCTTAGTCAGAGGAAGAACTGGATGAGAAGATCTTGTCCTTGGCTAGCTTGCACTGGAATGTGCAAAAATATAACCATTTGTTTTTTAATTTAATGAACTACTATTTTCTATACACTTTAAAAGGTAGGAGTATATTACATGTAATTAAGCTGAAGGGCGTATACCTATTGGAGATAGGCACAATTAATGATCTTTTAATCTTAAATTCTAATCTGATGGTTATGCATTGAAGATGCTGGCATATTCTTAGTCGTCCTCTAAAATCAATGAATCAGATTTATTGTTGATAACTTCTTTGCATTTATAAATGCATCCGTTAACCTACTTACTTTTTAATATTTACCTAATCATATTAAGAAATTACTGTAACATCATATAATTGTCACGTTTAAATAATTAACTTTTGAAATTCTTCAACTATACAATTTCTTCATGCATGAGCCTGACATTTTTATTACTGAGTTTTTTTTAAGCTGACGTTTTTACTATGTGTTTTTTTTTAATGGGCGGTAAGTCATTCTTTCGACGTTCGCCAGCCGCGAGTTAGCGGCTGTGCTAGTATGTTTACATGTAATAACATGTCCGAAGATACTTCTGATTGATTTCATAAAAATCGCATCGATCGAATGGACTTCAGTCGTTTTACTTGGGGCTCTCTATCTTACTGAAAAGGGAGGGAGGGAGGAGGGAGTCGTTTTTTTCTTCTTGCATTGCTAAAAGAACAAAAGAATCCATGTTATAGCCATGATCTAAGTTGCTTCCAAAGAAATCCAATCTACGCTACTTGTAATCACTGGACAAGGATATGAAATTCAGCATGTTTCAAGAACTTTGGGACTAAAACCTGTCACAAAGAAATAAAAAATTTACTTTAATAAGCCAATGTATGCTACTATATAATTTAGAATTTTTGTACAATAGTTTATGTTTATATATATGCTACTTAACTTTGAACTTACGCACTAATTAAAACAACAAAGTGCAATGATACAAGTTAACGTGTCATTCTTCTCCAAAATCAAATCACTAAAGGCTGATCCATCCAAAGAATACTACAACGACGGGTTTCCAAGCTCTCAATTGGATTTCGTTGTATAATAAACTTTAAGTCTTCAAAAACTCTCACAATCCAGCAGAGCAGATGCAAAACTATTCATTGTTACATTCTTCAAATGAATCAACTTCATATTCTGTAAGCAGCTAAGTCTTGCCAATGTTGACAACCCAACATCTAAAATTGGGCAATAAGAGACATTTATCTGCATAGATACAACAACTTGCAATTGTAAAGGTCATCATCCAACAGATATACCACAGAATATGAACCAAGCAGATTGCATAATAATCAAGCATCCATCGAAATGCCTTTCCTGTAGCTACTACCTCTTGTTCTGAATCTCAAGCCGCTGAAAGCAGGGACTTGTTGCCTTTGCAACTTCTCCTTGTTTATATAGAATACATTTAGTAAATTGTAAAATGAAATAGTGTAATTACTTTGCTATATTCTTAGCAAACTTTAAAATTTTATGTACATCACTGCATTTAACAAGCTTGGTGATTAACTTAAAACTAAAAAAATATTTTAAGATTATTTTTGTTTTAGATGAATATTATATATATATATATATATATATATATATATATAACAGTCTGAGTGGGCCTAATGGTTAAGAAAATGTGTTTCCTCTTAAGAGGTCACAGGTTCAAATCCAGAGGGGGGTAGGGTATGTATACCTTCGTAGACTTTACTAGTGAAATCGCTAGGTGGAGGGGGGTCCCTTGTTCCATAAACAAGGGGGTTTCATTCACCAATTTGGTGTATTAGAAATTGTTATATCCATATATTTGAGTGATTATTTCTTTATAATTCTTTACAAGGAAAATCTTTATCTCTCTATGGCTAGGGGCAAACCACAATAGATGGAAATGACTACAGAAATCAACTCTATTCTCAAGTATGTTATATAAACAAATATAAACGTTTGATGAGCACTTGACCCAAAGCAATATACCTACAACTAGTCCTCAACAACCAAGCAAAGCAAGCATATGGTGATAATATATGATGTTAGCACATTCAATAGCATAATCCATTAATATTCATAACAAACACGTCCATGGAATAATAATTCAAATATTTACAAGATATCAATTGAATGGAAAAACAATATTTTTATTAAGATGTAATGAGTAGAAGTGAATACTTTACAAACTTCCGTGTTGACAAGAACCAAGAAACTAAGTTCCTTTCAGTTGAGCCTCCACCACTTCAATCATCCACCAAAGGCAATCTTATGTAAGAGAGACAATGGAGTTCTCACTCAATAAGGGAAGAGCTTGGGGGTTGAACATTGTGTTCATACTTAAAGGAAAAAGGGATGCAAACTCAATGTGAAGTGAATAATTCTTCCAGAATAACTTTGGTCTCAAAGTTGAATTATTTCTCCTCTTTTCCATAGCTCGGAATTGGCCCATTTATAGCCTTCAAGTGGAACTGAAGGGCCAAGTTTGAACGTTTCCAGTATATGGAAGGCCAATGATCAAATGGTGCAAAAGGAATGAAAAGTCTGCATGGGAAAATGGAAAAAGGCCTTATGTGCAAGATTGTATAGGGTGAGGCAAATCTTGCTATAACATAATCCCAATGTACTGGGGTTTTTTAGGGCATTCATAAATGTATTTTAAACAACAAAAAATAGTGATTTCATGCAAATTTATATCATGGGATTCTAGTGAAAAAAATCATTTCATAGAACAGTTAGACAACTCATTTTTTAAATTTTATCTTAAAAATATAATTTTATGAAAATATATTTTAATATTTATTTCATTTTATGCTAAAATATTTTTTAATATTTTTTTACTTTATTTTAAAATTATAATTATATTGGTATAAAACTAGATTTTAATTTTTTATATATATTATTCATATTTATCTTTAATATTTAATATTATTAAATCTTAAAAATAAATATGATGATTTAAATGTTTAATCTTTACAGAATAAAATCCATTTTAATTAAATGATGGTTATTTTATGGTATGTTAAATTTAATATTTTATATAGTTGTAGGTTAAATGTTCTACGAAATGATGTTTTTTTTTAGATTTAAGTTTATTATTTCTATATAATCCAAGTGCTTTGGGGATCTTTTAGCATACTGAATCTATTTTTGCATTCAAAAATGAATTTTGAACAACAAAAAATAGTAATTCGTACAAATTTATATCGTCTATTTCAGTGAAAAAATCCATTTCGTATTACAACACCCTTTATATATAAGTACATGTTGATTATTATTAAGGTAATGTCAAAATAACATTTTATATATAACTACATCTATCATTATAAACAAAGTTTGAAATATATTCATACTCTTTGAACCAAATTAATACCAAAAATAATATATTTAAAGAAAGATAAACTTTAGAAAAACCCTAAATTTTTAAAATTAAAAACAATTTGAATTCAATAAATCTTAAATTACATTTTTTTTCTAACATTATTAATCATTACTTAAATACTAAAACAAATCCATTAATTTAATCAAACATAAAACCTTCAATCTAAATGTTTATAAACAAAAAACTTTATTAAATAAAAAAACAACATTAGAATACTCTCATTAAAAATAAAAAAATAAAAAACTTTTTAAATAAGAAACAACATTAAAAAAAAAATTGAAAATTTCAAATAAAATAATAATAATAATAATAATAATAATAATTTGAATAACTGAACATAAAAATTCTGAATTAACTTAATTAATTAATATAGAATTAGGATTTTTTTGGAATCTACATTTAACCTCTTCTTTTTCCATTTAACATTTATATAAAACTTTTCTTTTCAATCATAACCCAGGCTTAGGGTTTTGGGAGGTGGATATATGGTGCTTTCCAAATACTGGTTTGGGTGAAATGGGCAGCTGGTAGTTATGCTCTGAATGATGAAATTTTATCAAAATTTTTTGGGAGAATCCCTGAAGAATGGTTAACTCTGCCATACTCTTCTGCATTCTCGCTGAATGTTGTCTTAGCTGGAGTTCGATGCAAGTGGAAGGCGTGGCCACGAAAAGAAAATCATTTATTTTCAAGAAAATTAGGGATTTATTCTTATCACAGTAATAACAATGAATCTTATCTGTCAATCCAATCTTATATTATAAAAGTAACCTCCTTCGAGCAAGCAGGAAAAGGATGCATTTTATAGGAGAGATCACTCATGTCATGTTTTATGGTGTTGTAATATCTTGTGATCTGAAGCATCCGTTTTATTATTTCTTCATCAAATAGAGTTTGAGTTTATTTATTTCAAGGTTTTATCTAAAATCACGGTTAAGGATATGTGTTTCCTCTTCAGAGATTACAGGTTCAAATCTAGAGGGGATAGGGTATGTATACCTTCATAGACTTTATCAGTCAAATCACTGGGTAGAAGGGGGTCCCTTGTCCCACGAACAAGGGGATCTCATACACCAAATTTGGTGTGCTCGCTTGGCCGTGACCTTAAAAATAGATTATTGTTATTATTATTATATTGTATTATTTTTGCAAATAAATATTTTTTTAATGTTTTAAATTTTACAATGTTTTTGAATTTTCTTATATAGTTTTTTATATTAGTGAATAATTTTTTTAATAATTTTTTTCGTTTAAATTAATATAAAAAAACTAATTAAATTTATAACAATATAAATTATTAAGTTATTTTTTATATTAAAAACAAAAAATTACTTTTAATCTTCATCCATATAATTTTGTATCACAAAATAAAAAATATAAAAAAGTTAACAATATTCATCCATATAATTTTGTATCACAAAATAAAAAAATATAAAAAAATTAACAATAATTATTAGTAAGTATAAAAAGAATATGTGACCACATAAGTGTGGCATTATTTCAAGTAATCACGAGTGTACATATTTGAAGATACAATGTAACTTATTATATCTGCTTCTATCAAGACCGGTTGTAATCCACAAGTATTCAATTTACTTTGAATTTGCATTTGTCATTAAACTTTTAACTTCTAGCTTTCATCTTAAAGGTGGGTCTAAAAAAAATAAACATTATTTTTAATTGTATAAAATAACCATTTAGTAGTTGATTTTTTAAATGTCACTATTTAAGACTGAATTGTTTTTTAAATGTGATTAATTTTATATAATTTTAGACTGAATTGTTAAACAAGAAAACAATTTTTAAAATTAAAAAATAAAAATATTTATCAACAACTAGTTGTTTTCTTATTCATTGTTTGTCATTAATCTTTGTCTTCTTATTCATTGTTGGTCATTAATATTTATAGATTCCATGGTATTTCTGTCATAGCAAAGGTATAAAATAGTCGTGTTTGTGTCAAAGCTAGCCACAGGCCCTGAATGCTTTATTCCCCATGTATGGGCCAAATAACAAATGCATATATTTTCTTGACACATTCATTGTATAATTAGAATTATAATTTGACTAGACTAGTTAAGCCGAAAGGCGTATATCTATTGGTAATGGGCATGATTAATGACCTTTTAATTTAAAATTTTAATTTGATGGCTAACAATTGAAGATGTTGGCATATTCGTAGTCATCCTCCCAAATCAATGAATGTGATTTACTCTTCATAACTTCCTTGTATTTTTGAATGCATCCATTAACTTGTTTACTTTTTAATATTTACCTAATCATAATAAGAAATTACTATAGCACCATATAATTGCCACATTTAAATTATTAACAGGAACTACTTCAACTTCCTCCTCAGTTGTGTGTGCGTCTTAGCTGTCCACGTGTTTCATATTCGATGACCGACCCTCCTATTGCATGAGCATGGAGCGTTTGTGAGTTAGCGGCTGTGTCTTTCATGAATTTGGTAAAAGGCATAGGCTACACTGCACCCAAATATGCATGGGCAGTTAACTTAAAATGATGAAAGGGATCGTGGTTCTTGAGATCATAAGCAAGAGAAAGTGCGTGGATGCAACACTGTTTGCCTCTCTTCAACATCTTCTCAAATAAATGAGTCTTTGTTTTAATTACCAACCGATACCTTTCGACGTTCTCAACCGCAAATTACCGGCTATGCTAGTTTCAAACCAATTGAAAATGACATCATCGGCCTCCCTTTCCTTGGTGTGCTTCCTTATTGTTACTTCGGAATATTTCCAATGCCAATTATGTTAGGGCAGATAGAAGCTCAAACGATCTCAAAGGCCTCATAGAATTCAGGACATCCATTTCGAGAGACCCCTTGAATTCTTTGGTTGATTGGAGTGTTTCTTTCATCATTGTAATTATTTTGACGTAGCATGTGATTCCCTTGACAACACCATCTCAATTAGCTTAATAGAGACAAAAATCCAAGGCGTCATCTCTCTCTTCATCACACATATATCTCATTTGGATTCACTAGACTTAATATCTACTTTCATCCATGGTTTTAGTCCTCTATATTCCTCACAATTTCGATGGGTTTTCTCTATCAGTATCTGGACCTTGCCAACAATTCTTGAGAGGGAAGCATTCTCGATAGCATTTGCCAGCACACTATTTTAACATCTGTAAATACCGAAGGAGCTCTTTTAAGGGGAGGTTCCTCTCGCTTCCTTCGTCGTTTGTCCGTTGCCTAAAGGAACATGCCATGTGTCCGCTCACCATGTCATCCGGGTGTCTGTAAGGCTGTTGTAATATTTATTGCCTCCTTATCTCATCCTATTGTATTCATCAGAGGGTGTCTATATATTTATTGGTTTCTTATCTCATCCCGTTGTATCCATTGTTGGGCTACGCTGCCCACTGAATTTTAGGGAATTCAATACAGATAAAATGGCAGGCATTATGGCAATTGGATCCACAAATGAACATTTTGGGCTCAGAAACTGTCGAACGACAGAGTTCACTTCGTTTAGAATGGTATTTCTTAGAGGAAATTATTAGGGACTCTCTTCAGATTCTACTCAATGCGATACCAAAATCAATGCGATACCAAAATTAATTTTTGTGGATTCCAAGAAAAAGAAGCATTGGATTTTGACGAAGCATAATGGAAATAGAAACACAATGGTTTCTCCCTCAACAACTTCTAATACCTTCAATGAACTTACCTATTTAGGTCTAGTCATGGGTCAAGTAAGTGTTTTTTTATTTTGTTTTGGAACCTATTGATGCTTTCAATTGAGATTATTTTCCTTTGTACTTATTTTAATCCTCCTAGTAGACTGATTCACTCTAGAAATGAGCTCCTAGGGAGTTCATTATAGGGATTGCCTTTAGAACTCGCTACTGAAACAATTTATTTTTTGGTGTAGCCTTAGAGTTGGCTCATGCCCTGTAAAAATTATTCCCTTGAATTTTTAAGAGCTCCACTAGGGAGACCATTCTCTGCTTTAATTAAGTGTTCTTAGTTTTCTTGCTATATAAGCAACATTGATACTAGTGAGTGTCTTTTGCAACTTTTTCTTCAACCCATAGTGGAGAGAAATGAGTGAAACTGTGAGAATGAGAACATTTCAGTTCTCCTTGAAAAAAGGTGGTGTAATGTGAATTCCAGAGGAAATCAAACCATCTGTAAGATATTTGGTTGGACCCGTTAAAATTCCTCCACCAGTAATTCGAGCAAAAGGAGATACCGGACTGGGCGAAAATTTCAATTATTTGAAGCTAAATGTGGGTTTGGAGTTAAATGTGTTTAAATTTTGTTCTATCCATTAAATACTTGTTTACAATTTCATATGAAAATATTCATCCATTAAATACTTTACAATTTCATATGAAAATATTCATTCAACTACCTCTTGTGTAACACCCCTATGTCACGACAACAATTAGTGACTTACAAACAATAGGTAAATATTTATTTATTTTTTGTGTTAGGAAATTAAAAACATCACAATATAATTAAAGAAACACAATCAACACATTATCATAATTAATAACGACACTTAATCAACGCATTAATATATTTAATAGTGGCACATAATCAACACATTATCATCAACTGAAGCAAAAATACTAATAATTAATCAACAATGTCACTGAAAATTTAAAAGTAACTACCCACCCAACCTATCATGCATGGTTAAGACTTCTAGGACACATAAGCAACGCTCAAGTCTAGGATTCATCCGATTTATTTTGACCACTTAAGGTCTCGGGACTGGCAATTGTTCTGAGGAACAAGGAGGTGTCTAAATCCCATTAATCCAATCATAAACTGAGAATCAACTAGAATTATCATCCACTCAACCATAGATTTTTCAGGATGCAATGGATTAATCCACTTTTACTTAACTAATCCTTCAAGCAATATTCAAGTACAAATGAAAAAAATACATAAGAAGGAAAAAATTCACAAGGCATAGGTACAACCTTGGTGTTAGGTAGAGATATAATTAATCATCATAATTCCATTTGGCATTATCACTCAATGCCTTTATTATCTATCCATTCTAACATCATTATAAGGAGATTAGATAAGGGCTTCATTTTAATCGCCCAACACCACTTAACAACCGAGGGTTGATTTAACTGATGAAACTTATATAACAAGTAAGATTTACCAAGAACAATATGCAACTTCTCCACCTCATCCCTATATACACTTTTAAGCTTAAATATCCTATATGGGAGCTAGGAAGTCCAAATCCTTTAAGCAATATACATATATACCAAGGTTGGAATATATTGTCATTAAAAGGTCATAAAAAGATCAATCTTCTTAAAAAAATACATACCAATTCAATGCTACCCTAATACATATCTATTTAAAATCAATAGACATTAATCAGAATAAGCTTTCAACAAGAACTCCAAGTTGTTTTGCATGTCCACTCAAAAATTAACGATCAAAACTCATTAAGAACGGTTTAAGGACCATATCCATATATATAAATATTTAAGGAACATCACATTATAACAAGTAATAAGTAAAGGTTTCAAGCTATCCTTAAAATAAAATCAATTATGACATAAAAAATAAGTCAACTACTTTTCTTTACATTAAAATTTAAGAAGGTTAACATCATATTTAACACATAAGGGTTTACACCAACCTTCGCATCGAAGCATAAAGAGTAAATTCGGTCTCGTCATAATAAGTAATATATCAAGTTTTCAATCATTTAAATAACCAATTAAGAAATTGAGAAGATCGCTCGTATTTAAGAATCAAGTAAGGTTTCAGATTCTAATTTATTTGGCAGCAAAAGATCTTCCTGATCTACAAAAGATCTTCCTGATCTACAGAAGGAATGCGATCAACCCATCAACACTGATCCATAACTAAATTAATCATGAATTGTTACAGAATGCTTCTGGAAATCAATTTATTGGCAGTAAACCCCAATTCGTTTCCGATTAAAAAGATTTACAAGAGAATCTTTTTAATGATCATTCTTCAAGTTCCAGGGACTCTTGCAAGGACGGTAGGGTCTCGACAAGTCCACTCGGATTGGGATATAGAACTACCAAGAGGGTACGGAGTCTAGGGCAAATTGATTAGAAGCAAAATGAAGCTTACAACATCTAAGGTAGGTGGAAATCGTTTATATATTCTTCACAGGCTATATGATTTAATTTTTAGGAAAGCTACAAATTATCGCAACATAACAATTCAAATTTGGATGCACCATCGAATTCAGCAAAAAAAAACTAGAACATAAATCAGAACTGTATATTACATTGGCAACAGACATAATTCTAAAATCTGGATCGAACAAGAAAGAAAGATAACTAGAAATTTCCAATTACTTATTTAAAAATCGAAATGACGGCAAGCCTAGAATTCCACTTTCTAGATTTCGCAACCACCAAGGAACTTATCCATTCGATTTTTGAATTACAATAAATCTCGACGAATTTCTACAAGCTATATATATAATAAAATCTTAATACAAATACCAAACTCAGAAGTAGGAATACCACAACGGACGACGACAAAGTCGAATATGTTCTTCAGCAAATGGCTCTCCTTCCTTCTTATGCTCGCTAATCATTGAGATTTCACCGAAACGTCCCAACCAACATTAGGGGTACTCTTCTTCTCCCTTAGCCCCCCGAGCCACAAAGAGGCCACGCACACAAAACCATAAACACTCTAGTACGAAGCTTTCCTCGCAAGGTAAAGCCACCACCATGTCTCAAGCTTGGTATCCCAACTCTCACAAGAAAACCAGTCAAAAATAATTCCGCAACATAACTTTACCAATAACCAGTGTGACCCCCTTTCCCATGTAGACCATTTTCTTTATAGGAATTGCCTTACTGACACCTACCACATGCACATTTAATTTGTCTTTTAATTTAATAAATTAGAATTATTCACCCTCTCCTCAGGTTGCACAAGAAATTACATATTTTAATTTAATTAAAAGTCAATTTCTCTTACATTTCTCAAATGCGTTCCTTAAATCTCTCTGAGTTGTCTCTTTATTCCCCAGATTTTCATTTAATGACTGACTCCTTACCAATTCCGAGTTAGAGTTTAAATATGATTTTTCTTCTAGTTAGACTAGTGGTAACTAGACTCTAGATACCATTCTATGTGTACACGTATTCTCTCATGCTTTATTCCTTTCTTATATTAAATTCCAATTTGATATTTTCTTGCACACATGTTAATTATTTAAATTCTTTAGATTTATTTCATGTTTCTTAATTCTTAAATTGATTTAACTCATTCCTTTTTAATTTAGTTAATAATTCAGTTTAGCCTCCTTACAAAAACTTAGACTTAGGCTTAATTTTTTTTTTTGAATAAAATTGGACTTTTATTGGGATTTATAATAAATAAATTACTCATTAATTATTCATATCTGACAAGGCTTAAATATTTTCAAGGTTTATAATTATTCCTTCAAGGTTTTCTAGGCCACCTAAATTCATTGACTCAAGTTTTATTTACACGATGTGCCCTTCAAGATGCACTCTGTGCTCTAAGGGTGCCACTCACGTTTGACTGGTTTTGGTAGTTTTCCAACCCTTGGAGTCAACACTACATTCAGGCGACATTGTGAGAGACTAAGGGATTCTAAGGAATAAGGACTCTGCCATATTGCACGCCCCTTAGATTCTTCGTGAGTGACTGCCTCAGTCTGCCCTCACGACATCGTGGACCTGTCGAACTAGGTAATCCTTAAACTACAATTCAAGCCATGGTGGGAGTGCTAGTAGGCTATGACAAGGATGTTGCCACACCTCTCCCTCAATATTTGGTTTTTATGCATGGCCCCTTTACTCCTTACGTGAGTCAGATTAGCAAGCATCGTCAGCCTGCATCCATTGACAAAAAAATGTCACCGATCCATATACATAACCATACTAAATAAATCATAAGACACATATGCATAAAATGAAATACTCAAACAAAACACAATCCACTCCCTGAATCAATCCAGAGCCCAAGGAGGTCCATTGATGCCATCGGAATCCACAATCTAGCACATATCCCACACACTCATGTAAACTCGTGAATAACATATGTCAATACATATATATATATCAAATGACAATAAATCACAACCCATCAACATCATCATAAAAATCCATAATTGAACAAATAACCATGTATTATAACTCGATCACTTGCACGCAAGTGTCCTCAAGGAATAAGTTGATAAGATGTGCTCCCAAGAGTGAGATGTTACATACAATCCCTCTTGTTTTAAACTTCGTCTTGAAGTTGTACAGTATATAAAATGCAGTAATAAAAGTATATGACAAGATCTATATGTCTAATCTATCAAACAAGTAAGGAAACTGCTGATGCATATCATATATGTCCTCCCAGGTAGCCGAGTGTGGACTATAATTGTCTCACTAGACCTTAACCTGGTTGACTATTCGACGTTGTAGCTGTCAAATGTGATGGTCCAGAGTGCGGATTGGCTCCGTCGTGGGAGCACCCTCGTCTGACACCTGCAAAGAACTCATGTCAATCACATGTGTAGGATCACTAACATAATGTCTCAAAACAGATACATGAAAAACATCATGCATACGCCTCAAAGAATCAGGAAAGCCAGTCGATAATCCATGGGTCCTTTCATTTCCACAACTTCGAAAGGTCCCACAAACCTAGGGGAGAGTTTAGCACCCTTTCCAAACTTGATCTAACTCTTGTGCAATTTCACCCACAAGAAAACTCGGTTTCTAACTTCATAGTTGCGGTCAATGCGATGGGCATCAACATAACTCTTTTGTCGATCTTGTTCTTCTTTAATCCTTTGTCTTATCGATTGAATATGTTCTTCCATCTCTCAGATCACTTTTGGTACTACCAGGATCCTATCCTCAATTCGATCCCATCTCAATGTCGTATGTGTAATATACCATATATAAAAAGTATGCAGAACATAAATAAAATGCTAGAAATAGCAAAATAACATCAATATAACCAGAATAATCACCACAATATCAATGAAATTATATAAGAATACAGAGATAACACTTTGAATCTGAAAAGCAATGTTCAAAGGCCTCTCTGAGGGGGAAACCTCTAGTTGAGTAGAGCTCTGTTACAATAATATCCAAGCTAGGGTTCTCATACCCTCGACTCTTATTTATACTAAATATGTCTATCAAAAGAAGCATCTAGAGGAAGATCCTTCTAGAAGCATAAGCTTCTATTAGGTCTTCTTACATCCACCTTATTCTATTTTATTGAAAGGCCTTATTAATATTGATCGTTATTACATCCGAATATATTGTTCTACCTATGTGCGGGTTAGGACCCTAACATATCCGCCCCCTTAAAAACAAACTTGTCCTCAACGCTTGAGATGTGGAAATTGTTGCAGAATGGTAGCTGGTTCCCAAGTGGCATCTGTTAGAGTTGTATCTTTCCACTAGACTAGCCCTTCCCTGATGGTTCTCTGACGTAGGTGACGCTCACACTGGTCCAAAACTTCTTGTGGCTGTAGACAAATGGATCCTTCTTCAGCTAACTCAGGAAGGTTGGTTTGAATTTTGCACTTAGCTCCAATCACCTTCTTTAAGCATGAAACATGAAAAACAAGATGTAGCTTCGAATGACTGGGAAAAGATAACTAATAGGCTACTTGTCCCACACACTTGCGAACTGTATAAGGACCATAAAATTTGGGCACTAGCTTCTGACAATGCTCGGCCTTGAGGGAAGTTTGCTTGTAAGGTTGCAGTCGAAGAAACACTTGATCCCCTTCTGCAAATTGACATTCAGAGTGACCTTGATCTGCTTGTTGCTTCATGCGATTCTGTGTCATGACCAAATTCTCTTTGAGGGTACAGAGAATAGCCTCTCGAACTATAAGTGTGTGGTCAACCGCCTGGACCATATACCGCTTCAAAAGGAGTCATGCATGTAGCTGTATGGTATGAAGTGTTGTACCACCATTCAACTAGGGGTAACCATTGAGCCCACTGATTTTGTTTTTCCGAGGCAAAACACCTCAGAAATGTTTCTAGACACTTGTTGACAACTTCTGTTTGGCCATCAATCTGGGGATGATAAGATGTATTGAGATGCAAGTGGGTGCCTTGTAGCTTGAACAGTTCTTGCCAAAAATTGCTTGTGAAAGTTGGGTCGCGATCAGAAACAATAGAGTGAAGCATGCCATCAAGCTTGAAGACCTGATCCATGAAATTTTGAGCCACCATGGATGAGGTAAATGGGTGTTGAAGAGCGCAAAAATGAGCATACTTGGAAAGGCGATCAATAACCACGATGATGACTGATTTATTTCCCGATTTGGGTAATCCGGTAATAAAATCCATAGAGATATCCTTCCAAATAGCAGGTGGAATCGAAAGTGGTTGTAGTGTGCCCGGAGATTTGATTGTTTCTCCCTTGTTGCATTGACACACATCACATTCAGCTACAAAATTACGGATTTCCTATTTCATACCATCCCAGAAAAAAGAACGTTTGACCCTTTCATAGGTTTTGGTGAACCCGGAGTGCCCCACTATGGGTGTAGCATGAAGCTCAGAAAGTACTGTGGATTTAAGCTTTGATTGTTTACTTAAATACAAATGACCTTTGTATCGAAGCTCATCATGGAGCCAAGAGTACCCTGGGGAAGCTGGAGCATTGGACTGCAATTGTTGGATCAGATGCAAACTTTTGGGATCTTGTAGCCATTCCTAGCGAATGGCTTGGAGCCAATCTAGTACAATGAAGGAAAGAGAAAAAATGGATCCTTCATCTTCATATTTTTGGGAAAGTGCATCCGCAACCACATTGTCTTTTCCTTTCTTGTAAATGATCTCATAATCATATCCAAAGAGCTTAGTCACCCATTTTTGTTGCTCCAGAGAGGAAATGCATTGTTCCAAAAAATACTTGAAGCTTTGATGGTCTGTCTTGATTTGGAAACATTTCCCCAATAGATAAGGGCGCCACAAATCAACAACATGCAGAATAGCCAACATTTCCTTTTCATATATTGATTTGCCCAGATTTCTTTCAGATAGTTGCTTGTTGGTAAAGGCCAAAGGTCGACCCTCTTGCATAAGGAAAGCACCAATTCATTTCCCTGAGGCATCACATTCCAACACAAAGGTCTTTGTGAAATTAGGAAGGGCCAAGACTAGAGTGGTGCACATGGCCATTTTCAAGGTTTGAAAACCTTGAGCAGTGGTTGGATTCCAAGGGAAAGAGTTATTTTTGAGGAGAGCAGTGAGAGGTGCGGCAATCTTTCCATAATTCTTAACAAACTTATGATAATACCCTGTTAAGCCCAAAAATCCACACAAGCTTTTGAGAGTCTTTGGGTGAGGCTAGTCTTGCATAGCTTCAATCTTTTTCAGATCCACCTTGACACCATCCTTGCCAACCAGATGACCCAAGTATTCTACTTTTGAGGCGCCAAAAGCACATTTAGACTATTTCAGGAAAAGTTGGTGCTGAGAGAGGAGTTGGAGAACTTAATCTACATGAGAAAGATGGTCTTTCCAGGTTTTTCTATAGATGAGGATATCATCAAAGAAAACTAAGACAAAATGATGGAGAAAAGGATGAAAGACATGATTCATCAGGCTTTGAAAGGTGAAGGGGGCATTACACAGGCCAAAGGGCATGACCAAAAACTCAGAGTGGCCCTCATGAGTTCAAAAGGTAGTCTTGGGAATTTCTGCCTCTTTCATACGTATCTGGTGGTAGCCCAAGCGAAGATCAAGTTTAGTAAAGAATTGGGCACCACTCAATTCATCCAGGAGGTCATCAATGACAGGAATGGAAAATTTGTCTTTAATGGTAAGTTTGTTGAGGGCACGAAAATCAAGACACATTTTCCAAGAACCTTCTTTCTTCAGGACCATGACCATAGGAGAAGAGTAGGGGCTCGTACTAAGGCGGATAACGCCTGCATTAAGGAGTTCCTGAACCATTTTCTCAATTTCATTTTTTTGGGAAAAGGGGTGACGATACAGATGGATATTTGGAGGAAGGCTTCCAGGTACAAAGGGAATCGAATGATCATGAACACCACGGGAAGGAGGGAGTCCTTAGGGAGTGGAAAATACCACTTGATGTTTAGAAATGATGGCTTGGAGGTCTTGCGACACCGAGGGTGTCTCTGTTGCTTGAATGGCATGGAGTTGGGCAATAACACCAGAATGACCTTTTTTGAACAGCTTTTCCATGCAATGGAAACTAATGATCTCAGGTGAACCAGTGGTGATGCCTTGGAATTTATATTGGTGGCCCTCCTTGTCAAATTGCATGGTTAATTCCTTAAAATCCATGAGAATGGAACCCAAAGTCCTTAGCCAGTCTACACCCAACACAATGTCACAATCTCCCATGTCGATAGTAAACATATGAGATTTTAGGTGGTAGTCACCAATTTGGATACACACATTTTCACAACGCCCCCCACATTTCATGGAACCACCATTGGCAATCATGATTTGGAAATTGTTGATGGCATGGATGTAACAATGAGTTTCTTGGGCAATGCGGCAATGAATAAAATTATGGGTGCTTCCACTATCAACCAGAATGATGACCTTCTGTTTCTTGATGTAACCGATTAGCTTGAGGGTTTGGGGAGCGGAAAATCTAGTGAGAGCATTGAGGGAAATGACGGGTTCTACTTCGGGAGGGTCTGAGCGAGGGGTTATGTCAGTGGTTTCAGGTGATTCAGACACAAGGGAAGTTTCAACATCCTCTTCCGAAATATCCTCGGAGATGGCCATAAAAATATTTTGTTCCTTACACTTCTGGCCCAGGAAATATTTGTCATCACAATTATAACAAAGGCCTTTGAGTTGGCGTTTAGCCATTTCAACCCTTGTCAATTTTTGGATCTTTAGTGGAGCGGAGGGAGTAGTGGGTTTATTGTTTTAGGGCGAGGGATAAAGGAGGGTTTTCGGTTTAGAGAAGCCTGTTGTTCTTCTTTATCTCTTTTAGTAGCCTCCACCAAACTCTAATGGGCCCATGGGCCCGAATCTCCTCCTTGAGGCCACTGATAAAACACTCTCGGAAAAATGCATCAGACATGCCTTCTGTCCGAAAAGCCAGACACTCAAAGGCAGCTATAAAGTATTCCACTATTCCTTATTGTTTCAACTTTGTCAAATATCCCAAATGGTTGGTGTCAGTGTCAAAGCGTTCATAAATCTCTACCACAAAGTGTGTCCAAGCAATATACCCTTGACGAGAATTTTTTCTCCATTGCCACCATTGCCAACGTTCTTGATCTAGATGGAGAACACCATACCGAAGTTTGGCCAAGTCATCTGTAATGTCGTATAAAGAGAAATAATGTTCTATTTGGGCTACCCAACCAGTGGGGTCTGAGCCATCAAATTTGGTCACATCCACCCGCGAAAGGTGTAGGCCACGTTGAAAGTGATGGGGCTGAAATTTATGGGAATGAGAGGAATGTTCACCTTCAGTCTTTGGAGCTGCGTCAGAGGAACAGTTATCTGTAGGGATATGAAGCTTGGTGCAGAGTGACGAAAAGACAGATTCAAGTTGGGTGGTCAGTTCTTGTTTGATTTCCTCCATTGAGGACTGTATGGTTTTATTGATGGCGACAACATTGGCACTGAGGTGTTTCACTTCTTTTTGGGTCTCGGTGAGACTAGATTGCAAGGTATTGAAGAGAACTTCCAATTCTTGGCTACGAGTATGGGCCATGAGGACGAGGGAACCGAAAAGGGCGGGTGGGGTCAATTTTTTTTTCCGAAAAATGATATGTATGAATGTGATAAGGGCGAAGAGATGAATCAAATGGAATAGGTCTCAAATGATGGTGAAAATTTTTCCAGACCTTTTTTTTTTATGCCTGTAGAGTTATACTCCGATATGAAGAATAGTGCAGTGATGAAATGCCCAAATTCTTAACCAGGAATAAATTTTTAATTACATGGAAACCTGAACATAGTTGTGCGGCAATARATCTTATCTATTTTAATTTGTTTATGTTTTTGTCCCCAAGGGTTAGGTATTCAAGGGTTCTACAGACAAGGGTTTGCCCTGTGCTATAGCTCTCTGATATACGTGTGGGGTCCAACAGTAGTACTCGGCCCAATATCTCAGGGCACTAACTAAGGAGGGTAGACCTTCCCTAATTTCGTACTACCTGACTACCCAGGTACTAGAGAGTATCTTCACAAGTGCTATTCTCGGTGGCATTCTAGAAGTCAGGCAGCCGATCGGTTTATCTAAAGAGGGCTTCAGGAAATCTAGGCCGATCCATACACAGGTGTTGTCTGATGCGCTACCACTCAAAGGGGTACCAACAGGGGTTACCAGGGTCGCCAACAGATGTGTGCTTAAGAATCACTGGTATTTCCTGCATGTGTGAATCTCTCAACCGCGGGTTTATGCGCATAACTATAGATCTTCGTGGCTTAAAGACACTGGAATACGTCTCTACCCTGAAAAAAAATTACCCACAATTTATGCTAAGGAAAGTGCTCTGATACCACTTGTAATATACCAGATATAAAAAGTATGCAGAAAAGAAATAAAATGCTAGAAATGACAGAATAACAGCAATATAACCAGAATAATCACCACAATAGCACTGAAATGATATAAGAATAACAACAAAGATAACACTTTGAATCTAAAAAGCAATGTTCACATGCCTCTTCAAGGCGGCAACCTCCAGTTGAGCAAAGCTCTATTACAATAATATCCAAGCTAGGTTTCTCATACCCTCGACTCCTATTTATACTAAATATGTCTATCAAAAGAAACATCTAGGGGAAGATCCTTCTATAAGCATAAGCTTCTATTAGGTCTTCTTACAACCGCCTTATTCTATTTTATTGAAAGGTCTTATTAATATTTACCTTTATTACATCCGAATATATTGTTCTACCTATGTGCGGGTTAGGACCCTAACAGTCTGATACAGTCATCCGTAAAGAAACTTAAATGGTGTCATCTTAATGGTACTTCGATAGTTGTTGTCAATGTACACAAACTTTACTAGTGGCAAGAAATCTTCCCAATGTTTATGTTGGTCCATTACATACATACACAACATATCTTCCAAAATTTGGTTCATCCTTTCTGTCTTCCCATCTATCTTAGGGTGATATGTTGTACTAAAGTTCAGTTCTGTTCCCAAAGCCTCTTGGAAACTGGTCCAAAATCGTTCTTTAAACACCAATCCTTGATCAGATATGATCCTTCTTGGTACACCATGTAATCTCACAATCTCGTTGACAAAAACTCTAGCTATGTCTGGTGCTTGATACATCGTACGTATAGGAATAATGTGTGCACTCTTCGTTAGAGTGTCAACTACTACGAAAATAGAATCGTGTCTCCTTGCCGTCATTGACAATCCAACAATAAAATCCATCTAAATGACCTTCCATTTTGATTCTGGAATAACGTGTGGTTGTAGTAATCCTTCCAGGTGCCTATTTTCATCTTTCACTTGGTGACATTCTAGACATCTAGTCACTTAACTAACTATGTCTGTTTTCATTCCTTTCCATAAGAATAAAGGCTTAAGGTCTTCCCTCATCTTCGTGACTCCGGGATGAGCTGTGTACACTGTGCGATGCGCTTCACTTAAGATCAAACTTATTAATTCATCATTAGGCAGTACATAAATTCTATTGTTATATCTCAACATTTTGTCATTGTCCAATGTACATCCTTCAAACTTCGATACCATCATGGTATCTTGTCCAATATTTTCTTTCACTTCCTTGTACCAATCATCGTCTCTTTGTAACGCTAGAATATTTTCTCAAAGATTTGTCTTAAGAGGTATTACCGAGAATATGTGCGGTCTCTGACTCAATGCATCTACCATTCTGTTCATCATTCCTTTAATGTAAGAAATATCAAAATCGTATTCTCTAAGTAATTTTGACCAATGCCTTTGTCATGCGTTCAAGTCACTCTACGTGAATATGTGTTGCAATCCACAGTGATTTGTCTTTAATTCAAATTTCCGTCCAATTAGATAGGGTCTCCAAACTCTCAAGGCATATACAATGGCCAATAAATCCAAATCATGCGTTGTGTAGTTCTCCTCATGCTTTCTCAATTTCCTTGAAATATAAGAGATCACTCGACTTTCTTGCATCAAAAATCCTCCTAAACCTTCGTTGGATGCATCCGTGCATACCAATAATTCCTTGTCCATGTCAGGGACCTTCAGTATCGATGTTTTCGTCAATAAATCCTTGAGCCTTTGAAATACTTCCGCGCATTTCTCAGTCCATACAAACTTCTTGTTTTTCTTCTGCAATTCGGTGATTGGATTTGCTATCTTTGAAAAACCTTCGACGAACCATCGGTAATATCCTGCTAAACCCATAAAGCTGCGTAATTCTTGTATGTTTGTCAACACAGGAAATTCCATAATAGCCTCTACCTTCACTGGGTCCACAACGATACCTTCACCAAATATGATGTTCTCTA
The DNA here is from genome assembly GCA_009831015.1 of Picea engelmannii. Classification (NCBI taxonomy): domain Eukaryota; kingdom Viridiplantae; phylum Streptophyta; class Pinopsida; order Pinales; family Pinaceae; genus Picea; species Picea engelmannii. The sequence continues at coordinate 1,024,704 of ML777798.1, read as the reverse complement.
AGTAATGAATCTTTGATTGGTAAAGAAAACATTTCGACAGTTTGCCGTATAATTTGTTTTCTCGTAGAAACTATAGTACCAATCTTAAATGTTCATCATGCTCTTCTTTCATTCGAGAATAAATCATTATGTCATCAATAAATACTTGAACAAAAATTTCCAAGTATTCACGGAACACCCCATTCATCAAGCTCATGAATACCCCCGGGGTGTTTCTCAATCCGAACGGTAAAACCGTAAACTCATAGTGTCTGAATCTTGTCTTAAATGCGGTTTTAGGGATATCTTCCTCTTTAATCCACAACTGGTGTTATCTTGATCTCAAGTCAATCTTCTAAAATACCATCGCTCATTTCATCTGATCAAACAAATCGTCTATTATTGGAAACAGATATTGGTTCTTGATCGTCACCTTGTTCAATTAATGGTAGTCAATACAAAGTGTCCACAATCCATCCTTCTTTCTTACAAAAATAACTAGGACACCCCAAGGTTACACACTTGGACGTATTGGTCCCAAGTCCAACAATTCCTTCAATTTCATTTTCAACTCCTATAACTCAGGCATTGAAATTCGATAGGGTGTTCTTGCTATCGGTTCAGTTCCAGGTTTCAAGTCAATTGTAAACTCCAACTCTCTTTCGGGTGGCAAACTTGGTAACTCTTCTGGAAACACGCCTGCAAACTCCCATACTATTGGAAGTTTTTCTAATCCTTCCACCTTGCCTTGGAATATTGCATATAAATTACATCCCTTGCACATGCTCTTTTGTAGTTGTAGGAAAGAAATGAACCTCAAGGACACTCCCTGGTTTCTTCCTACAGTCACTCTTCTCTATCCCACATCATCTGTCAAACTTAACCGTTTCGTCTTATAGTTGAGCATCACATCATGTGAGTCCAACCAGTGCATATCGATCACTATTTCATATGATCCTAAGATCATGACATACAGACTCACCTTTGTTACAAAATCACCCAGGTTAATGCTGCAATCCATAACCCTTCCTCCAACCTTTTGTTTGGCATCCGAGGCCATTTCTACTTATCTAAAATTGTCCTGCTCGACTTCCTTTACCTCAATTCTTTTCAGCGCTGCGCTAGAAATAAAACTCTCTGTAGCACCAGGATCTATCAAAACGCTAAAATTTTGGTCGACGATTGTACCTGACGTCTCGAGCACGATGGACTGGTGCTCGGCCTGACGGTTATTCACCGCTGCATGAATTTTTTGGGCCTTGCCCAAATATCCAATTGTAGTGTGTCCTATTGATCCAATCACTATTACCTTCTCAACGGAACAATCTCACTGGCAATGTGGCTCTCCACATGTCCAACATCCAGTCTTTGGTCCAGTACTCCTGGTCCCGGAAGTAGAAGTTGTTGGCCTACTAGTCTGAGATCCTGGTATGTTCTGTTGAACAAGCCTAAATTGTTGTTGTTGTGGGCGACTATGTTGTTGATGTGGTGGTCCTGTATAGGGATTCCTCTACTGAGGAGTTTGTCGTTGTGGTGTCGTGAACATGGGTCCTCTGGACGTATCTCGATACCCTGATGTATGTTTGATGGTGTCTGATGTTGTTGTGATCCATATATCTCATGTCTAGTCGGTCTTGCAGGAGTACTACCATGACCCCCACAGATAAGCTCTTCCTCAGCTATGAGGGCCATCTGGACTGCATCATGCAATGTTTGAGGCATCAGGATCCTCACCTTCACACGAATGTTGAAGTTAAGGTTAAACACAAAATTGTTGACCTTTATCTTCTCCGTGTTCGAATGTAGAGCATACAGAAGTAGCTCCATAAATCTGGCCTCATACTCTGGCACTGTATGACCACCTTGTCGTAAGGTGTTGAACTCATTAAGCTGACGCTCAATGAATTCCTCTGAAAAATACCTCTCCCAGAACCATTCCTCGAACCATTCCCATGACATGTCTTTGATGACCATGTTTAGTTGAGGTAGGAGCATCCTCCACCATAGAAGAGCACTCCCCTTCACCTTCAATACTACCATGAGGAATTTTATGTTGGAGGTGTAGTCATGAAGTGCAAAGAACATCACCATGTTCTCTAACCATGCCTTAGCGGTTGAGCCATCCATGACACTCATGAACTTGGGTAACTTCACCTTTTCGACTTCTCTGTGAATGCTACCACTTCCAGCCGGAGCACGTTGTTAACCCTCATTGGGTACAGGGGACCTGGAATCATCTCTATGTAGTCGGTTAATCAAGCCCTCTGACATCCTCTGAAACGACCTCATCAAACCAACCACATCTCCCACAACAACCTGCTCCTTCCCAATGACTTGTTCTTCTCCTTGGGGGTTAGACCCCTCTGGCGTGGATGCTACTGGAGGCATCACACCTCTCCCCCTAACACCACGTCGTCTAGCTCCACGACGTCCTCTAACCATGATTACCTGCATGGAAAAATTTCAAATTTTAATTAGCGATAATGTCCAAGTCATAATATTAACATAGGGGAGGGTGTAATGATCCAAATTCGCAGGGTTGAACTTGCTCTGATACCATATGTAACACTCCTCCTTTACGACAATAGTTAGTGATGCACAATAGGCAAATAATTTTGTTTTTGCGTTAGGAAATTAAAAATGTCACAACATAATTACTAGCAACACAATCGACACATCATCATAATTAATAACAACACCTAATCAATGCATTAATATTTTTAATAGTGACACATAATCAACACATCATCAATGGGGATGATTTTAGGGGCTAAATTTCGCTCATGGGCTAATTTTCCATGGTTTTTCCAAAAATGAGATTCGCTATTTTAAAAATTATTCGCCCAAATTCTATGGGATAAAATTATTTTACCTTAAAAATAGCCAAAAATTTATAAAAACTATATAAAATACTTAGAAATTTGAATATTTTTACAAAAATATCACCAAACATTTATAGTTGACATATGAAGGATTAGTAAGATTTGCCAAGGTTTCTACATTTTAAAATAAATTTCCATCCTTAAAATCATCCCTAATTCATCATCAACTGAAGCAAAAATACTAATAATTGATCAATCGTGTCACTGAAAATTTAAAAGTAACTACCCACCTAAACTATCTTGCATGGTTAGGACCTCCAGGACACATAAGCAACGCTCAAGTCCGGGATTCATACGATTGATTTTGACCATTTAAGGTCTTAGGATTGGCTACTGTTCTGAGGAACAAGGAGGTGTCTAAATCCCATTAATCCAATCATAAGTCGAGAATCAACTAGAATTATCATCCACTCAACCATATTTTTTTCACGATGCAATGGATTAATCCACTTTTACTTAACTAATCCTTCTAATAGTGTTCAAGTGCAAATGAAAAAAATACGTAAAGAAGGACAAAATTCACAAGGCATAGGTACAACCTTGGTGTCAAGTAGAGATCTAATTAATCATCATAATTCCATTTAGAATTATCACTCAAGACCTTTATTATCTATCCATTCTAACATCATTATAAGGAGATTAGATAAGGGCTTCATTTTTATCGCTCAACACCACTTAACAACAAAGTGGTTGAGTTAATTGATAATACTTATATAACAAGTAAGATTTACCAGTCACAATATACAACTTCTCCACCTCATCCATATATACACTTTTAAGTTTAGATATCCTATATGGGAGCTAGGAAGTCGAAATCCTTTAAGCAATATACATATATACCAAGTTTAAAATAGATTTTCATTAAAAGGTCATAAGAAGATCAATCTTCTTAAAGAACTTCATACCAATTCAATGCTATCATAATACATATCTATTTAAAATTAACAGACATTAATGAGAATAAGCTTTCAACAAGAATTCCAAGTTGCTTTGCATGTCCACTCAAAAATCAAGGATCAAAACTTATTAAGAACGTTTTAAGGACTATATCCATATATATAAATATTTAAGGAACATCACATTATAACAAGTAATAAGTAAAGGTTTCAAGCTACCTTACCTATTATTAATGAAGGATTTAAAAGAAAATCAATTATGACATAAAAAATAAGTCAACTACTTTTCTTTATATTATTTATTGGTTTCTTATCTTATTGGTTTCTTTACATTTATTGGTTTCTTATCTTGTCCCACTGTATCCATTGTTGGGCTAGGCAGATGATTAAATTTCAGGGAATTTAACACAGATAAAATGGTAAGCATTATGGCAGTTGGATCTTCACTTCGTTAAGGATGGTATTTCTTAGAGGAAATTATCAGGGACTCTCTTCGGCTTCTACTCAATGCGATACCAAAATTTTTGTGGATTCCAATCAGAAGAAGCATTGGATTCTGAGGAAGAAAAATGGAAATATAAGCACAAATGGCAATAGAAGCACAATGGTTTCTCCTCGGGGGATTTCTAATACCTTCAACGAACTTACCTATTTAGATATAGTTGTGGGTCGGGTAAGTGTTTTTTTTTGGGAACCTATTGATGCTTTCAATTGTTTTTGTTTTCCTTCATACTTATTTTAATCCTCCTAGTAGACTGATTCACTCTAGAAATGCGCTCAGAACTCGCTACTAAAACAATTTCTTTTTGGGTGTCGCCCTGGAGCTGGCTCACGCCCTGTAAAAACTGTTCCCCATAATTTTTAAGAGCTCCATTATGGATATCATTCCTGGACCACTCTCTGCGTTAATTAAGTGTTCTAACTTAGTTTGCTTGCTATATAAGCAACGTTGGTACAAGTGAGTGTCTTTTGCAACTGTTTCTTCAACCCTTTCTGTCTTTTGCAAGTGAGTGAAATGAGTGAAATTGTGAGAATGGGAACATTTCAGGTCTCCTTGAAGAATGGTAGTGCGAATTCCAGAGGCAATCAATCCATCTGTAAGATCTCTGGTTGGAATCGTTAAAACTGCTCCACCAACAATTCGACCAAAAGTAGATATCAAACTGAGCGAAAATTTCAATTATTTGAACCTAAATGTGGGTTTGGAGCTAAATGCATTTAAATTTTGTTCCATCCTTTAAATCCTTGTTTACAATTTCATATGAAAATATTCATTCAATTGCCTTCTGACTGCTCTTTCTTATAAAGTTTTCCAAAAAAACTTATGCAGAAGACATTTTGCACCAAAGATGACCTTCAAATTGCGATTCTAGTGTGATTTTTAACTCTTCTTTTGCAATTTTTTTTTTGACAATCGGTGTTTTTAATGAAATTAAATATTTGATGGATAATTTCATTTTTATGCAACTTGTTAAAAATGCATTTGTAGTTGTTTACTAGATGGTTTTTATGGATCTTTCTTTAAATATTTGTAAGTTTCTTTGAGTTTTTAAAACCTATTAGGAGAGAATATTGATAAGGATTTGGAAGAGATCAAAGGCCTCCATAGTCACATAATACATTTCACTAATGTTTACAGTTAGAGAGTTGAAGAAGTAATCTCAAATCCCATTCTCTACATAGTTTTTTTTATTTGTGTTGTTTGTTTATGGATATATCATATGCTCTCTTTTTGTACCCTGCTCCATATGCTCTCTTAATATATATCATATGAAAATTTAATCGTCCTTAGCACCAAACTTGCATTTATCTTCAAATAATGTTCCATATATACACTTATGGCTGGTCCAGCTTATAAATATGAGCATCATTTTTGTTTTTACTACTCTGCTAATCTAATATCATTTTAACACTTCATTGGAAAAGGTCGAGATGGTAATTTTATACTGAAGAACAAGTTAAGAAAATTTCATATTGAAACATACATATATGTTTGGATGTGAGCAGTGTGTTAGATGAAGAGGAAGTAATTTGGTGGAGGAAGAAGGAAAAAGCATGAAAATGAGATGTCAGGAATTAAGGAACCTTGCAAAAATAGTTGTAGAAAAAGACAATTCTTCTTATACAAAATTGAAGTCTTTTGTTGAAGAAATGCAACAGAGTTGGGTTGCAAGACATGCACAACGTCAATGATGTCCTCACACTATACATTGACTCGACCATTCACCATTGGACTCTGGTTCTGTGTTGTTTTTATTGGATTACTAATAGAATTGCATGTTGAAAAGGTGAATTGTAAACACAAACTTTTCAATGGGTGGGTGAAGCTATTCTACAGCACCTTGAAAGACAGTTATTACTCGTTGTTCTCTGCAACTCTTTTTGCAAAGTAATATTTATATGGTATAATGGCATTGAAACTTCTGCTTATTTCTCGATGTTTTCTGCAACTCTTTTTGCAAAGTAATATTTATATGGTATAATGGCATTGAAACTTCTGCTTATTTTTAAAACATTTCAACTTTATTTGCCAAACAATTTTGAAGAGAAATTTAAAAAAAAGAAGAGGAAATTGAGGTGTCTTGGTGGTCAAACATAGGACAAACAGGGAACGGAGCAAAAAATAAAAGACACATTATTTAGTTGGAAATATATAATGGCGAAGGAGGCTAAGAATTTTAATATTTTTAATCAACACACATTAATACAAAATAGCTGCTGGTTAATGCCTAAAAGTTGATTAACAAATAAACGGTTGGGTTTTATTTATCAAAGTAATTTTTAAATATGATTAGGTAAATGTAAAAAAGTAAACACATAAACGGATGTCTTTATAATAGCTAGGAAGTTAATGATTGAAATCACAGCCATTTATTTTGTGTAACTACTAAGAATCTTCCAGCCATATTTAATCCAGTTCATAGAAAACTTATTAAGAACTAAACCCCTATTAAATCTGCCCATTGTCAATAGGTGTACACCTTTCAGCGTAATGATGACGAAGGAGACTAAAAATTTTAATATTTTTAATGAACACACATTAATACAAAATTTTGAAATTATTTATTTAAAATATTTATTTTAATTAAAATATTAAAGTTTTAGGATTATAGTGATAAGATCAAGAATATAGCAATGAAAATTTTGAAATTATTTATTTTAAAACTTTCGTTTAATGTAAATTTAAATTGATTATTTATTTAAAATATTTATTTTAATTAAAATATTAAAGTTTTAGGATTATAGTGATAAGATCAAGAATATAGCAATGAAAATTTTGAAGTTATTTATTTTAAAACTCTTGTTTAATGTAAATTTAAATTTAAATATTAAAGTTTAAGATTATAGCAATAAAGATCACGACTATACTTAAGGAGAGCGTGAGAATTTTTTAGGGTTTTGTAGGTATCTCCCGCCCTCCATGGCGGCCGGTGCCCCCCCTGCTCTTGCTCATGCCTCTTCAGAGGCTTTTGCCAAGCCCGACAGGGATTGCTTCGCCCTCCCCCTCCCAGATCAGGGTCTCTCTATGGGACGTGTGGGACAGGCTTCTTTCAAGGATATGGCTTCCCTTCAAGGGGGTTTCTCTGCTCCGAATACTTCGATTGTTGAAGCCCCTGCAGTATCTATCCAGATGCCAAAGGATACACTGGTGTTTTCCTCTCAGCTCAGCAAAAATGCCCTGGTTTGCAGGTTCAACGACTTCTGGCCGAGTCTGGTTCATCTTCTCTCTTGGATCGACTCCGAATGGTCCCCGCTTCTGGTGGGTGAGGTTTTAGTGTGCCCCTTTGCGAAGGTTTTTTCGGAGCTATGTTTGTTTCTTCTGATGAAAGAGACTTGCTTTCCAGCTCCGGGCCATGGTTTTGGGGCAGAGCAGGGTTGTCCGTGCAGCTGTGGGCCCCTGACTTTGATTCAACCACGCCCTCTATTTCTTCTGCTCCGGTCTGGGTGCGTCTCCCGTCACTTCCCCTGCACTTCCGGAGGGACAAATCTCTTGAATCTATCGGAAATGGCATAGGGAAATTTCTGCCAAGGAAAGTGCTCTGATGTCACTTGTAATATACTAGATATAAAAAGTATTCATAACAGAAATAAAATGATAGAAATGGCAGAATAATAGCAATATAACCAGAATAATCACCACAATAGCACTGAAATGATATAAGAATAGCAATAGAGATAGCACTTTGAATCTGAAAAGCAATGTTCATAGGCCTCTTCGAGGGGGAAACCTCCAGTTGAGCAGAGCTTTGTTACAATAATATCCAAGCTAGGGTTCTCATACCCTCGACTCCTATTTATACTAAATATGTCTATCAAAAGAAACATCTAGAGGAAGATCCTTCTAGAAGCGGAAGCTTCTATTAGGTCTTCTTACATCTGCCTTATTCTATTTTATTGAAAGGCCTTATTAATATTGACCTTTATTACATCTGAATATATTTTTCTACCTATGTGCGGGTTAGGACCCTAACAGTCTAACACAGTCATCCGTAAAGAAACTTAAATGGTGCCATCTTAATGGTACTTCGATAGATGTTGTCAATGTACGCAAACTTTACTAGTGGCAAGAAATATTCCCAATGTTTCTGTTGGTCCATTACATACATACACAACATATCTTCCAAAATTTGGTTCATCCTTTCTGTCTTCCTATCTGTCTCAGGGTGATATGTTGTACTAAAGTTCAGTTATGTTCCCAAAGCCTCTTGGAAACTGGTCCAAAATCGTTCTTTAAACACCAATCCTTGATCAGATATGATCCTTCTTGGTACACCATGTAATCTCACAATCTCGCTGACAAAAAATCTAGCTATGTCTGGCGCTTGATACGTCGTACGTACAGAAATAAAGTGTGCACTCTTCATTAGAGTGTCAACTACTACGAAAATAGAATCATGTCTCCTTGTTTTCATTGACAATCCAACAATAAAATCCATCGAAATGACCTCCCATTTTGATTCTGGAATAATGTGTGGTTGTAGTAATCCTTCCAGGTGCCTATTTTCAGCTTTCACTTGCTGACATTCTAGACATCTAGTCACTTAACTAACTATGTCTACTTTCATTCCTTTCCAGAAGAATAAAGGCCTAAGGTCTACCCTCATCTTCGTGACTCTGGGATGAGCCATGTACACTGCATGATGCGCTTCACTTAAGATCAAACTTATTAATTCATCATTAGGCAGTACATAAATTCTATTGTTATATCTCAACATTCTGTCATTGTCCAATGTACATCCTTCAAACTTCGGTACCATCATGGTATATTGTCCAATATTTTCTTTCACTTCCTTGTACCAATCATCGTCTCTCTGTAATGCTAGAATATTTTCTCAAATATTAGTCATAAGAGGTATTACCGAGAATATGTACGGTCTCTGACTCAATGCATCTGCCATTCTGTTCATTGTTCCTTTAATGTAAGAAATATCAAAATCGTATTCTCTAAGTAATTTTGACCAATGCCTTTATCACGCGTTCAAGTCACTCTACATGAATATGTGTTGCAATCCACATTGATTTGTCTTTAATTCAAATTTTTGTCCAATTAGATAGTGTCTCCAAACTCTCAGGGCATATACAATGGCCAATAAATCCAAATCATGCCTTGCGTAGTTCTCCTCATGCTTTCTCAATTTCCTTGAAATGTAAGAGATCACTCGACTGTCTTGCATCAAAAATCCTCCTAAACCTTCCTTGGATGCATCTGTGCATACCAAGAATTCCTTTTCCATGTCAGGGACCTTCAGTATCAGCGTTTTCATCAATAAATCCTTGAGCCTTTGAAATAATTCCAAGCATTTCTCAGTCCATACAAACTTCTTGTTTTTCTTCTACAATTCGGTGAGTGGATTTGCTATCTTCGAAAAACCTTCGACAAACCATCGGTAATATTTTTCTAAACCCATAAAGCTGCATAATTATTGTACGTTTGTCGACACAGGAAATTCCATAATAGCCTCTACCTTTGCTGGGTCCACAACGATACCTTCACCAAATATGATGTTCCCTAAGTAATGAATCTTCGATTGGTAAAGAGAACATTTCGACAATTTGCCATATAATTTGTTTTCTCGTAGAAACTATAGGACCAATCTTAAATGTTCGTCATGCTCTTCTTTCATCCGAGAATAAATCATTATGTCATCAATAAATACTTGAACAAAAATTTCCAAGTATTCGCGGAACACCCCATTCATCAAGCTCATGAATACTCCCGGGGTGTTTCTCAACCCGAATGGTAAAACCGTAAACTCAGTGTCTGAATCGCATCTTAAATGTGGTTTTAGGGATATCTTCCTCTTTAATCCACAACTGGTGTTATCTTGATCTCAAGTCAATCTTCTAAAATACCATCGCTCCTTTCATATGATCAAACAAATTATCTATTATTGGAAACATATATTGGTTCTTGATTGTCTCCTTGTTCAATTAACGGTAGTCAATACAAAGTGTCCATGATCCATCCTTCTTTCTTACAAAAATAAATGGCTCACCCCAAGGTTACACACTTGGACGTATTGGTCCCAAGTCCAACAATTCCTTCAATTTCATTTTCAACTCCTATAACTCAGGCGTTGAAATTCAATAGGGTGTTATTGCTATCGGTTCAGTTCCAGGTTTCAATTCGATTGTAAACTCCAACTCTCTTTCGGGCGACAAACCTAGTAACTCTTCTGGAAACACGCCTGCAAACTCCCAGACTACTGGAATTTTTTCTAATCCTTTTTCCTTGCCTTGGAATATTGCATATAACTTACATCCCTTGCGCATGCTCTTTTGTAGTTGTAGGGAAGAAATGAATCTCAAGGACACTCCCTGGTTTCTTCCTATAGTCACTCTTCTTTGTCCCACATCATCTGTCAAACTTAACCGTTTCATCTTACAGTTGAGCATCTCATCATGTGATTCCAACTAGTGCATACTGATCACTATTTCATATGATCCTAAGATCGTGACATACAGGTTGACCTTCGTTACAAAATCTCCCAGGTTAATGCTACAATCCATAACCCTTCCTCCAACCTTTTGTTTGGCACCCGAGGCCATTTCTACGTATCTAAAATCGTCCTGCTCGACTTCCTTTACCTTAATTCTTTTTAGCGTTGTACTATAAATAAAACTCTTTGTAGCACCAAGATCTATCAAAACACTAAAATTTTGGTCAACGATTGTACCTGATGTCTCGAGCACAATGGACTGGTGCTCGGCCTAACGGTTATTCACCGTTGCATGAATGTTGTGGGCCTTGCCCAAATCTCCAACTGTAGTGTGTCCTATTGATTCAACCGCTATTGCCTTCTCAACGGGACAATCTCACTAGTAATGTGGCTCTCCACATGTCCAACATCCAGTCTTTGGTCTAGTACTCTTGGTCCTAGAAGTAGAAGTTGTTGGCCTACTAGTCTGAGATCATGGTTTGTTCTGTTGAACAAGCCTAAACTATTGTTGTTGTGGGCGACTATGTTATTGATGCGGTGGTCCCATATAGGGAGTCCTCTGCTGAGGAGTTTGTCAGTGTGGTGTTGTGAACATGGGTCCTCTAGATGTATCTCGATACCCTGATGTCTGTTTGGTTGGTGTCTGATGTTGTTGTGATCCATATGTCTCATGTCTAGTCGGTCTTGTAGGAGTCCTACCCTGACCCCCACTGGTAAGCTCTTCCTCAGCTATGAGAGTTGTTTGGACTGCATCATGCAATGTCTGAGGCATTAGGATCCTCACCTTCACACGAATGTTTAAGTTAAGGCTAAACACAAAATTTTTGACCTTTATATTCTCCGTGATCAGATCTGGAGCATACAGAAGTAGCTCCATAAATTTGGCCTCATACTCTGGCATTGTACGACCACCCTGTCATAAGGTGTTGAACTCATTAAGTTGGCGCTCAATGAATTCCTCTGAAAAATATCTCTCCCGGAACCATTCCTCGAACAATTCCCATGACACGTCTTTGACGACAATGTTTAGTTGAGGTAGGAGCATCCTCCACCATAGAAGATCACCCCGCTTCACCTTCAATACTGCCATGAGGACTTTCATGTTAGAGGTGTAGTCATGAAGTGCAAAGAACATCACCATGTTCTCTAACCATGCCTCAGCGGTTGAGCCATCCATGACACTCATGAACTTGGGGAACTTCACTTTCTTGAGTTCTCTGTGAATGCTACCACTTCTAGACGGAGCGCGCTGTGAACCCTCATTGTGTATAGGGGCCCTGGACTCATCTCTATGTAGTCGGTTAATCAAGGCCTCTGACATCCTCTGAAAGGACGTCATCAAACCAACCACATCTCCCACAACAACCTGCTCCTTCCCAATGACTTGTTCTTCTCCTTGGGGGTTAGACCCCTCTGGCGTGGATGCTACTAGAGGCATCACACCTCTCCCCCTAACACCACGCCATCTAGCTCCACGAAGTCCTCTAACCATGATTACCTGCATGGAAAATTTTCAAATTTTAATTAGCGATAATGTCCAAGTCATAATATTAACACAAGGAAAAGGCATCTACAAGGTCTCTTTCTCATGCGGGAAATGTTACATTGGGGAAATCAGACGATCATTTCAAGTAAGAATCAAGGAACATGAAGCTGACATCAGAAAGGAATGCACTCACACTTCAGCCTTAGCAGAACACTCACTTAAGACAAAACACCATGTTTTCCTTGAGGATACCAAGATACTAGCAAAAGAGGACCATTACTACAAGAGACGCGTAAGAGAAGCTCTAGAGATAATCAAGCACCCCAACAACATGAACAGAGATGGTGGCTTGGAGGTAAGTAGATTTTGGCACCCATTAATCAACCAACTTAAGGAACCTCATATATCGAATTAGGTTTGACACCGCCTCTCTTCTCTAATCATAGAAACCTTTTACTACACTTTTCACTAATTAAGCTTCATACACCCTATTTACTAATAATAACATTATCAACTTACATTAACCTTAACAAATACTTTTTCTTAAAAAATTAAAAAACCTTAGTTTACACAACTTTTAAATTTACACTACTATATCCTTAGTAACCCTAATTTTTAGTACATCCACTTAAAACCTAATTCTTGAATAAAACTTAATACCTAGACCTATTTATTTATTTATATATATAACTTTAAATCCTAATTATTAAAAACAAACTAACACTTAGACCTAGCCTATTTATCAAACATTATCAAATTGATTTACAAAAAACATAACTAATACAGAATCTTAACACTTATTTATCCTATAAAAAATCCCTAGATTTACTTTAAAACTAATTAAACTTAACACCTAGACCTAATAATAATACAAGATCTTATAAAAACATAAATCAACCCTATTTAATAAACATAAATTAACCCTATTTAGTAAATTTCTTATTAACCCTAGCCTATATATAACTTTTCACACTACKTTATCCTATTAAAACCCTAGTAGTCTTATTTATAATATTAYYRWAAACCTAGAATTATGAAGTATTATCAATAACCTAATTTACTAACCCTAAAATTGAMTTAAATTTTCYTCRRTTTTAGAAATAGGACGTTACAACTAGCCGWCCTAATTACAAATCTCGAAACTGTCCTGCATCTAYTATTAATTGATGAAGATCAGCAAGCTTTGTAACTGACGATTAGTCATGATGATGAATCCCGATTCGGATTCGAAACGTCGATGAAAAAAATGACACCAACTGTGGATTATCCGGCAATTAACCTCGAAACTACTCACCACAAAAATTTGAAAACAGTATGATCCAAATTCCCAGGGTTGAACCTACTCTAATACCATATGTAACACCCCTCCTTTACGACAACAGTTAGTGATGTACAATAGGCAAATAATTTTTTTTTTGCGTTAGGAAATTAAAAATGTCACAACATAATTAATAGCAACACAATCGACACATCATCATAATTAATAACGACACCTAATCAATGCATTAATATATTTAATAGCGACACATAATCAACACAGCATCAATGGGGATGATTTTAAGGGCTAAATTTCGCTCATGGGCTAATTTTCCATGGTTTTTCCAAAAATGAGATCCGCTATTTTAAAAATTATTCGCCCAAATTCTATAGGATAAAATTATTTTACCTTAGAAGTAGTAAAAAATTTATAAAAACTATATAAAATACTTAGAAATTTGAATATTTTTACAAAAATATCGCCAAACATTTATAGTTGACATATGAAGGATTAGTAAGATTCGCCAAGGTTTCTACATTTTAAAATAAATTTCCATCCTTAAAATCATCCTTGAATCATCATCAACTAAAGCAAAAATACTAATAATTGATCAATCGTGTCATTGAAAATTTAAAAGTAACTACCCACCCAAACTATCCTGCATGGTTAGGACCTCCAGGACCCATAAGCAACGCTCAAGTCCGGGATTCATACGATTGATTTTGACCACTTAAGGTCTTTGGACTGGCTACTGTTCTAAGGAACAAGGAGGTGTCTAAATCCCATTAATCCAATCATAAGTCGAGAATCAACTAGAATTATCATCCACTCAACCATATTTTTTTCACAATGCAATGGACTAATCCACTTTTACTTAACTAATCCTTCTAACGGTATTCAAGTGCAAATGAAAAAAATACATAAAGAAAGACAAAATTCACAAGGCATACGTAAAACCTTGGTGTCAAGTAGAGATCTAATTAATCATCATAATTCCATTCAGAATTATCACTCAAGACCTTTATTATCTATCCATTCTAACATCGTTATAAGGAGATTAGATAAGGGCTTCATTTTTATGGCTCAACACGACTTAACAACAAAGGGTTGATTTAACTGATAATACTTATATAGCAAATAAGATTTACCAGTCACAATATACAACTTCTCCACCTCATCCATATATACACTTTTAAGTTTAGATATCCTATATGGGAACTAGGAAGTCGAAATCCTTTAAGCAATATACATATATACCAAGGTTAAAATAGATTTTCATTAAAAGGTCATAAGAAGATCAATCTTCTTAAGGAACTACATACCAATTCAATGCTATCATAATACATATCTATTTAAAATTAACAGACATTAATGAGAATAAGCTTTCAACAAGAATTCCAAGTTGCTTTGCATGTCCACTCAAAAATCAAGGATCAAAACTTATTAAGAACGGTTTAAGGACTACATCCATATATAAATATTTAAGGAACATCACATTATAACAAGTAATAAGTAAAGGTTTCAGGCTATTATTAATGAAGGATTTAAAAGAAAATCAATTATCACATAAAAATAAGTCAACTACTTTTCTTTATATTATTTATTGGTTTCTTATCTTGTCCCACTGTATCCATTGTTGGGCTACGCAGATGACTAAATTGCAAGGAATTTAACACAGATAAAATGGCAATCATTATGGCAGTTGGATCTGCAAATTAACATTCTGGGGTGAGAAACTTCCGAACGACAGAGTTCACTTCGTTTAGGATGGTATTTCTTAGAGGAAATTATCAGGGACTCTCTTCGGCTTCTACTCAATGCGATACCAAAATTTTTGTGGATTCCAATCAGAAGAAGCATTGGATTCTGAGGAAGAAAAATGGAAATATAAGCACAAATGGCAATAGCAGCACAATGGTTTCTCCTCGGGAGATTTCTAATACCTTCAACGAACTTACCTATTTAGATATAGTTGCTCCCTAATACCTTCAACGAACTTACCTATTTAGATATAGTTGTGGGTCGGGTAAGTTTTTTTTTTGGAACCTATTGATGCTTTCAATTGTTTTTGTTTTCCTTCATACTTATTTTAATCCTCCTAGTAGACTGATTCACTCTAGAAATGCGCCCAGAACTCGCTACTAAAACAATTTCTTTTTGGGTGTCGCCCTGGAGCTGGCTCACGCCCTGTAAAAACTGTTCCCCATAATTCCTTTTTGGGTGTCGCCCTGGAGCTCCATTACGGATACCATTCCTGGACCACTCTCTGCGTTAATTAAGTGTTCTAACTTAGTTTGCTTGCTATATAAGCAACGTTGGTACAAGTGAGTGTCTTTTGCAACTGTTTCTTCAACCCTTTCTGTCTTTTGCAAGTGAGTGAAATGAGTGAAATTGTGAGAATGGGAACATTTCAGGTCTCCTTGAAGAATGGTAGTGCGAATTCCAGAGGCAATCAGTCCATCTGTAAGATCTCTGGTTGGAATCGTTAAAACTCCTCCACCAACAATTCGACCAAAAGTAGATATCAAACCGAGCGAAAATTTCAATTATTTGAACCTAAATGTGGGTTTGGAGCTAAATGCATTTAAATTTTGTTCCATCCTTTAAATCCTTGTTTACAATTTCATATGAAAATATTCATTCAATTTCCTTCTGACTGCTCTTTCTTGTAAAGTTTTCCAAAAAAACTTATGCAGAAGTCATTTTGCACCAAAGATGACCTTCAAATTGCGATTCTGGTGTGATTTTTAACTCTTCCTTTGCAAAAAAATTTTGACAATCGGTCTTTTTAATTTCATTAAATATTTGATAGATAATTTCATTTTTTATGCAACTTGTTAAAAATACATTTGTAGTTGTTTACTAGATGGTTTTTATGGATCTTTCTTTAAATATTTGTAAGTTTCTTTGAGTTTTTAAAACCTATTAGGAGAGAATATTGGTGAGGACTTGGAAGAGATCAAAGGCCTCCATAGTCACATAATACATTCCACTTTCTTTGAGTTTTTAAAACCTATTAGGAGAGAATATTGGTGAGGACTTGGAAGAGATCAAAGGCCTCCATAGTCACATAATACATTCCACTAATGTTTACAGTTAGAGAGTTGAAGAGGTAATCTCAAACCCCATTCTCTACATAATTTTTTTTATTTGTGTTGTTTGTTTATGAATATATCATATGCTCTCTTGTTGTACCCTGCTTCATATGCTCTCTTAATATATATCATATGAAAATTTAATCGTCCTTAGCACCAAACTTGCATTTATCTTCAAATAATGTTCCATATATACACTTATGGCTGGTCCATGAGCATCATTTTTGTTTTTACTACTCTGCTATTCTAATATCATTTTAACACTTCATTGGAAAAGGTCGAGATGGTAATTTCATATTGAAGAACAAGTTATTCATATGCTCTCTTAATATATATCATATGAAAATTTAATCGTCCTTAGCACCAAACTTGCATTTATCTTCAAATATTGTTCCATATATACACTTATGGCTGGTCCATGAGCATCATTTTTGTTTTTACTACTCTGCTATTCTAATATCATTTTAACACTTCATTGGAAAAGGTCGAGATGGTAATTTCATATTGAAGAACAAGTTAAGGAAATTTCATATTGAAGCATACATATATGTTTGGATGTGAGCAGTGTGTTAGATGAAGAGGAAGTAAGAAGAGCAGTGACCATGATTTTGGTGGAGGAAGAAGGAAACAGCATAAGAATGAGATGTCAGGAATTGAGGAACCTTGCAAAAATAGTTGTAGAAAAAGACAATTCTTCTTATACAAAATTGAAGTCTTTTGTTGAAGAAATGCCACAGAGTTGGGTTGCAAGACATAAACAACGTCAATGATGTCCTCACACTATACATTGACTCGACCATTCACCATTGGACTCTGGTTCTGTGTTGTTTTTATTGGATTACTAATAGAATTGCATGTTGAAAAGGTGAATTGTAAACACAAACTTTTCAATGGGTGGGTGAAGCTATTCTACAGCACCTTGAAAGACAGTTATTACTCGTTGTTTTCTGCAACTCTTTTTGCAAAGTAATAAAGACAGTTATTACTCGTTGTTTTCTGCAACTCTTTTTGCAAAGTAATATTTATATGGTATAATGGCATTGAAACTTCTGCTTATTTCTCGATGTTTTCTGCAACTCTTTTTGCAAAGTAATATTTATATGGTATAATGGCATTGAAAGTTCTGCTTATTTCTCGATGTTTTCTGCAACTCTTTTTGCAAAGTAATATTTATATGGTATAATGGCATTGAAACTTCTGCTTATTTTTAAAACATTTCAACTTTATTTGCCAAACAATTTTGAAGAGAAATTTGAAAAAAAAAAAAGGAAAAAAAAGGAAATTGAGGTGTCTTGGTGGTCAAACATAGGACAAACAGGGAACGGAGAAAAAAATAAAAGACACATTATTTAGTTGGAAATATATGATGGCGAAGGAGGCTAAGAATTTTAATATTTTTAATGAACACACATTAATACAAAATAGCTGTTGGTTAACGTCGAAAAACTGATAAGATGAAACTAATTCTTAAAAGAATATATTAAATTTTATTGTTGATTAACAAATAAATGGTTGGGCTTCATTTATCTGGTGTTAATATTTTAATTTTTGTTAATCACCTAAGTGGCAATCAGTTAGTTATCAAAGTAATTTTTAAATATGATTAGGTAAATGTAAAAAAGTAAACACATAAACGGATGTCTTTATAATAGCTAGGAAGTTAATGATTGAAATCATAGCCATTTATTTTGTGTGACTACTAAGAATATTCCAGCCATATTTAATCTTGTACATAGAAAACTTATTAAGAACTAAACCCCTATTAAATCTACCCATTGTCAATAAGTGTACGCCTTTCGATGTAATGATGACGAAGGAGACTAAAAATTTTAATATTTTTAATGAACACACATTAATACAAAATTTTGAAGTTATTTATTTAAAATATTTATTTTTATTAAAATATTAAAGTTTTACGATTATAGTGATAAGATCAAGAATATAGCAATGAAAATTTTGAAGTTATTTATTTTAAAACTTTCGTTTAATGTAAATTTAAATTTAAATATTAAAGTTTAAGATTATAGCAATAAAGATCACGACTATAGAAATGAGTTTTTATGTTGTGATGAAGGAAGAATGATTGATAATGTGTTAGTTGCTCTTTAACTTTTTCAATAGTTTATGTTAGAGATTAATTTATGTTACGATGAAAGCTAGAATTATAACAATGAGCTCAAACTAGTTATTCCTTGTTTTTAAAAATTTGTGTGTTTTTTTTATTATTATTATTAAATAATAAAATTAATATTATTTATCTTAATTATATTTGGATATAATCTTTAATTGTAATTGAATATAATTTTTTATATTTTAATATAAATTTTAAAGAAAATTTTTATCAACATAATAACTAACAATTAGCATACCTTAAAGCAAACTAGCATACTCTAAAAGAGGGGAAAGGGAAAGTCCAAGAAAACACAAAGTAAATAATTCATGAAAGAAAAATAAGGTATTTGAAAGTATTTTTAGAAAAATAAGGTATTTGAAAGTATTTTTGAGATGCAAATTTTTTTATAATAATAATAATTTGTATTTTTATTCATTTTAATTTACGCAAAAATGAGTGAAGGAGGTAGTGGGGGATATGGTCCTATTTCTAGCATTTAACCATGAATAATATGGGAAAAATTACAACATTATAACATTATAGAAATCATCTTACACCTACTATAGTATTACAAGAACAAGTTAATATTTATTACCCATTATAACATTATAGAAATCATCTTGCACCTCCTATAGTATTACAATAACAAGTTAAGTATGATGGTGATGAAGATTATATAACATACCAGGGATGGGGGGTGCAATAGCGATGACATGAGGGAGATCAATATTTATGGCACGAATGTGTGGATGTTCCTGAATACAGACTTGCATTACCACCTACAATTAGAGCTCATAATGTGTACCATGTATCTTTGTCAAAGAGGTATGTACATGACCTTAATAATGTAATCGATTGGACTATGATACAAGTGGAACGAAAGGGATAATTATAGCCGAAACCCCAATGCATCATGGATAGGAAAGAAACAATGCTCTAGAACTGAGCCATCATGTAGGTCAAGGTGCAATGGAAGAACTTTGGAGCAGATGAAGTTACATGGGAGATGGAAGATGCCATGAGATTGACATACCCATTTTTGTTTATTGTATAATTGTATATACATGGTGTTTTAAACACCGAGGACAGTGTTTCTCTTAATGGGGATGGGAATGTAACACCATGTTCCCCCCCAAGACTGTAATTATACTAAGACTTCATGTAAGTGTGTTTATGAATCATGTAAATATGTTTTGATTTAATGAAAACATTGAACCACTAACTGAGAGGGAAGAACCTTGAAAATATTGGCCATGATACACTAGAGGGAATTGATGAAGTAAGGATTGACTGAATGGTTGGGTGAATAGGAGATGAGATTTATTAGTGAGGAAAACATGAATATTTCTTAGCAATCCAACTTATGCTAGTAAAGCATAAATATACACCCACCGACATACCAAAATTGTAGGAAGACATGTGACCAGTAACAGAATTCAAAGATGTAGTTGGAATAGTCAATGACTATTGGAAGTTGGTCTTTAAAGGAGGGTCAGTTAAATGAAAAATGATAGGACACCATGGATTTTTCCCTTTAGATGGGGAATTGCAAACAATAGGTTATGTCTGTAGGAAGCCACAAGAATCCCAAGAGGACTAGGATGGATGAGACGAAAGATGGAAAAACACCACCAGACGAAAAAGAGAAGATAATAAAGGAGACAAAGGAGGGCACACACAAGAGTGCACACCTAAAAAGAGGAACAAGAATCAGAAAAACAAAAGAGTGCAGAGGAAGCTCGAGAAGAGATGAGTTGGAGAAGATATTTCCTCAAAGAAAATAGGAAGCTTGTTTGAGTTATTAATGATCACCATGAACAAAGAATACTTGGATCGAGACTGGAGTAAGATGGACTACAACTTGGTGCTTACTAGACAAAAACCGACACTGGTAAGGGGAGGTCACCGAGGGACTTTATCAAAGAGAAGGGACTCCCTTGTGCAGAGGAAATCCAATTAGAAAACCACCTAAAAAACCTATAGAGTTCTTGATCTCAATGGGAAGGGGGAAACATTTGTTGTGTTAGAGGAGGAAGGAGAGTAACTTTCTTGGATCATTTTAAGTTTGGAAATCTAGTTGAATCATTCCCTTGGTGGTATCATGGCTTGGCACAGGGGTGGCATACTGTAGGAAGGCAGACTACAGTATGGCCTAAGGTTGGGATTAAAGGCGTCCTCTTTCATTCAATTGGTGTAGCTATTTTTCCTTATCAGATAAGTGTTTAACTCATGTTGTTTGGATGTATACTTGTATCGTTTAATTGAAAAAGAAATATAAGTTTGTGTGACGAATTGAAACTTATGAGTAAATGGAGTTTCTTGTGGTAGATGTGCTTAACCTCTTGGATTTTTTATGCCCCTCATAATCTTGTAGCCTTGAAGGAAATTTTGGAGGAAATAAATAGAAACATCATTTACTCAATGATGTATGAGTCCTAGTGTCGGGGAGGCCCCTGTGCAAAATGGATAACTTTGAATTTTAAGGAAGCTCCAAGTACTGCATGGAAATCTTGCAAGATATGCAAGATATTCCTTTTAAATTTGAGAAAGTGCAATGGTCGTAGAGGGACTTCAAACCCTTGGAGGTCAAGATCAAATCCTGTAGAACCCTAAGAAATGACTAAGTCCTAAATTGACTAGTTAAACACTGAAAGGACATGTGATGATTTGGGATTGATATTGGTCATCGATTCGGTGGGATGAACAAAATATCAACCCTTTGTTTACAAAGGCATATCGTTGGGGGTGACCAAGTGCCAGTATTGGTATAAATGTCAGTGATGACAAACAACTTGTGGTGTAATGACATCCATAGATCTACCAAGAGTGAATCGACGAGATAGGGATCATTGGTTCTGGTTCAATCATTGGTGGGATAGGATGATGGTTACAAACTTAGGATATTTTAGAGAGGGCCAATGACGCTAAAATTCTTGATAAAGAACGACCATTGTCGATCCTCTATATGCAATGAGGGAAATATGTGATTCATAGATGAGATTTCTATCATCATTGGGCACCAGGAAGACGATAAGTGAGGTCTAGAAAGATATTTTTGACAATGATAAATTATAAGATTTGACGAGACCCATTGAGTAGCATTAGATAAGAGTAACCCTTGATCGTCGATCTACATAAAACCCCAATTAAGTTAATAAAGGGAGTGAAGAAGTTAGGATGATATGGGTTTCCAAATTTACAACCAACGTGTCCAAGTGGTGACAAGTGTCACTAAGAGATTGATCGATGGGATGAGAGTGTGCCCCGTTGGGCAAGGAGATCCCAAATTGGACCTTCACTTTAAATCCTGGTCGTTAGATAGGCAGGCCAATAGATCTAGGGCATTGATTCCATATGAATCATCATTGGGGATAGGAGGGTGGCAAGTTGAGTGTTGTCTAGATAAAGAGTTGACAATGATAAAGGCCCGAGACTATTGAGGACCATATATTTGTTGAATCGGATGATGATGAGATCTAACCATCGGATCCATATGCATCATCGTCGGAGCATAGAAGTTGGCAAGGTTGTGTATTGGATAGCATTGTCAACGACAATGAAGGAATGAGAAAGTTCTAGATCGTTGATAAAAAAACGAGGTGAGATTAAATCTTAGCCATGGATCCCCATGGGTCCCATCCCTGCATTGTGAGGAGCGTCGGAGAGTTGGATGTTAACCCATGTGCTAGTTAGAATCATCAATATAACTAGAGTTGATGTATGCTCAGATCAAGGACCGTCGATCTAGGAGGGGCTCGATAGGTGGATCATCATCGGGGCATTCAGGATCAAATGTTTAGCAATCCACCTAAGTGAATCACGACGACGTTGTTAGGATTACGTGGATAGACATCTCGAACAATGGGTTAGGAAGGTGCCACATCGACTCCAAGTTAGTGCCACATCAGATGACATGAGGGACAAGGTGCCACATGGAAGTAAGGTGAACTTTGACCATGGAAATCTAGGAAACTTTGGAAGGTTGTATTCTTTGATCTAGGGCTCGGTTTTGAGCATGATTACAGTCATTGGAAAGCTATCCATCTATGAGTTTTAATTAAAGAGATGATGTTCTTGGAAAAAGAGGAATTTTGACACCCCATCATCCTAAGTAAGGATTAGTAGGTCAGGTGTGTTACGGTTATGTACTAGGGACATCTAATTATCCAAAACTTATTTTTCAAACTCCATTCTTGCTAAGATAAAATTCAAATTGTACAATTGATTACTTATATTGATTGCACCATGATCTATCAACTATTTCTAAGAATGTCCACACATTTCTCTTCAATATAATTTTTTATGTAAACAATAATGTGCATGTGTTTCTCTTCAATATAATTTTTTAATGTAAAAAATAGTGTACATGCTTTATGTAGTACTAGAACGTGCACACATTTATAAGATACAAAATTCAAAATCTAGGTAGAAACTTAGCCTATGTAGTAGATTTGAATTTCATAAGAATGTCCTCACATTTAATAGAAATTATCATATCTATCTGTCACGTGTTATGTGTCATCTCTCACGCTATGTTCCTTCTTTGAACAAAGGTTTGGAGTAACCAAGCTAATTATGTGGGGTGCATAAACCATAGAAAATTCAACATTTTGTTTTTCCTTTTCAATGTGTCTTGTGTTGATGAGCAGATGCAATATGTTACACATACTCATATATAATGAAATTTTAGATATATATAGACCTATTTCAATAGATCGTGTGTGTGTGTGTATTCATTCATTCTGTTTTTCTTGTGACATAAATCATTTATGCAAAAAATAGATTCTTGATGTTTTTCCCATAACTTATCCACTCCTTTACATTTTTAGAAAAAATTGTATGCTTTAGTACTATAGATTGACCTCTACATGCTAAAGAAAATTCCATTTTCA
Source organism: Picea engelmannii (assembly GCA_009831015.1). Classification (NCBI taxonomy): domain Eukaryota; kingdom Viridiplantae; phylum Streptophyta; class Pinopsida; order Pinales; family Pinaceae; genus Picea; species Picea engelmannii. The sequence goes on along the minus strand of ML777798.1, from coordinate 1,001,162 downwards.
TTATGTTAATACCTTTGAATAGTGCACCAACACTCAGATGTACTATTTTAGGGTTTTGATGTACTCCTTGTCCTCTACACATATACCAATTTTTTATAATGATTCCATCATTTCGATACTAAAACATTACATGAACATGCACAAATGCCTCATGCTCTCCATAAAAAGTAAAATTTGAATGTTAGAAAAAAACAAACTTGATATAGTTATGAAAAAAAATCAATAAATAGAAATTACATATTTGCAAAGGTTTTTCAATTTTCTATAATTTGTATTCTTATTAGAAATATAGATTCATTGTGTAGATATTCAAAAATATTTGTATCTCTATTTTTTAAACATTTATTTATATTGCATATAACATGTCAAATGAGGTCATCATCAACTTGTACTTACCCAAAACAAAAATAAAGAAATTAATTATAACGAATGTAACCTCTTTTTAAGTGCTAGAAGGACTAGATAAACTTAGATTGAGTGAGTACCTAAGAGCATCAACTTTTTTATCATCTCTAATTAACAAATAGCATTTGGCCAATAGTTTGGAACTGTATGTTTTCTATCTAGGTCATAGGAAAAGAAGAAACACAGATCTCATAGTTTTCAAAGATACACTTACACCTCATTTTCTAGATTGAGAATGTAAAAAATACTAAAGAAAATGCAAAAACCTATAAAACAATGATAAGAGAAGTTTTAGAGTTATTATCAATGAAAATCTCCGGTTAATGTTTCTCTATAATGTCGAGGGAACTTATTGTTCACCCTCAATAGCAACTATCTTAAGAGAAATTTTAGATTTATTAGCAATGCAAATCTCCGATTAATGTTTCTCTATAATGTCGAGGGAACTTATTGTCCACCCTCAATAGCATCTATCTTTTCTACAGTCCCACAAAACATGCATGACAATTTCCAACTTTCCATAAACAAAACATTGAAGCTTAAAATATATGGAAAATGAAATTAATTATCATAGTGTTTGAAGTTTAAAATATATGGAAAATGCTAGCAGGTGTGTAGACCAATTGGCAAGTGCTGTGTAAATGGAAGGAAATATGTAAAGGAGGTCTCAAGTTCGATTCTCACCCTGATTTACTTGTGCTCCATGATTTTTTTTAATTGATGACAATTCGTCAATCCGTCTACACCCCTACTAGAGTGCATAATTTATTACAACTTAAAAAAAAACAATCATTACATAATATCATTTCATTATTTCTAAAACATATTATAATAACATTTCACTATTTCTACAAGATATTAAAAAATCTTTCATAAAAAAAATTCCTTTACCATAATTAAATGTTAATTATTTTAATGTATTTTTATCAAACTTCAAATATATCATTGAGCATTTCATTATTTTTAAAATCTATAATTCCTTACCATTCATTATTTTTAAAATCTGTAATTCCTTACCATTCATTATTTTTAAAATCTGTAATTCCCTACCATAATTAAATGTTAATTATTTTTCCCCTGGGGGAGCAGCTCAATTGGCAAGTACCATGAAAATAAAGTTCCATGAAGTTGGTTAACACAGCCAAGTGCCCGACTAGTTATATTTCTACCAAACTTCAAATATTTCACGCATTTCATTATTTTTAAAATATATTATAAAAATTAATATTTTAAAAAAAAAAAAATTCATAATTAAATACTAATTACTTTATTATATTCTTAACAAACTTGAAATATATGATTGAACTTTTCATTATATCTATAACATATTAAAATATTTTTAAAAAATATTAAAAAATTATTTAAAAAAAAAACTTATCATAATTAAATACTAATTATTTTATTATATTCCTACCAAACTTGAAATATATGATTGAACCTTTCATTATTTCTAGAACATATTAAAAAAAAAAAAATCCTTTTCATAATTAATGTTAATTAATGTGAGTTATTTTTTTATATTCTTAATAAACTTGAAATCCTTTATTTAATACACTTAAAATAAAATCAAAAGAACAAGTGTAAATACATAATTAACCATTTTATTATTTCAAAAATATTTAAAAAAGAAAAAAGTGAATATATAATGGAACATTTTATTATTTTAATAATATTTAAAGAGAAAAATCCTTGCCATCAGTGTCAATTACTTTGCTATATTCTTACCAGAACTTAAAATTTTATGTACATAAGTGCATTTAACAAAAGCTTCATGACGATGCTAAAAGAAAAATGTTATTCTAAGATTATTTTTGTTTTAAATGAATGTTAATTATAAAAAAGATATTTTAAAAATAAGTTTTAATATTTTTTAAATTTTATTTTAAAAATATAATTTTATAAAAATATATTTCCATATTTATTTTAATTTAGTTTAAAATATATTTTAATATTTTTCTATTTAATTTTTTTATATTAATGATTAATAGTTATTTTTAATATTTAATCTTAATAAAAATAAATACAATGATTTAATTATTTAATCCTTACAACCTTTTAATTGTATGATCTTTATTTTATGGTATTAATGTTAAATTTAATATAAGTACATGTTGATTATTATTGCCGTAATGTCAAAATAACATTTTATATATAACTACGTTTATCATTATGAATAAAGTTTGAAATGTATTCATAGTTTTTGAACGAAATTAATATTAAAAATAATATATTTAAAAATAAAAGGTTAAAAAAATGGAATGGAATACGACTACTGATAAACGTCGAAAGACTATAATTGGTAAAGGAAGATTAATTGTAATTATAATTTTAAAATTTAATTGTAAACTTTATATGTAATCCTAACACCAAAACAATGAAAAAAATCCTAACTGTAACTATTTCTCTCCTGTTTCTTCCACAGAAAATCCTAACTGTAATTATTTCTTCTCTCATGCGTCTGCCACGGTTTTCTCTCCTGCTTGTGACACAATGATTTTCTAAGTAACATTTACGTGGCATTAAAATAATATGCACAACTGTTTTCTCTCGTGTCCGAGTGGCACAACAGTTTTCTTTGTTGTGGTATATGTTGTCTACTCTATGGAAGAGACGGTTTTCAGTTGCACGACTTGGCACAATCGTTCGTTTTCGTTTTTTTAATGTGGTACATTAGTTTTCAACGGATCAACGGTTCAAGTTATGAACGGTTTTCATGTGATAATTGCAGTCTCGAAATATTACAGAGATTCTAAACGTGGCAATTATGTGGTGTTACATTAATTTTTTAATATGATTAACGAATGTATTAAAAAATACAAGGAAGTTATGAAGAGTAAATCATATTCATTGATTTGGGTGGACGATTAAGAATATACCAACATCTTCAACTGTTAGCCATCAGATTAGAATTTTAGATTAAAACGTGATTAATTGTGCCCATCTCCAATAGGTATAGACTGTTCGACATAATAATAAAAACTTTGGAAAAAAAAAAAAAACACATAACGAAATTGGAATGGAATATGATGTTAGAAACTCTGAAAATGAAAAAGTAAAATGTAAAGAAATGAGAATGGCGTGTTATGTTGGAAACTTTCTTGTGTGCAATGTAAAAGCCATGTGGAACTTCACGGCATAAATATTTGTTGCGGGTACAATATTGTTATGTAAATATTTTTGCAGAGACAATAGAGATTGAGTGGAGAAATAAAAGTTCCGTTTATCACAAGTTGAGTAGAAGTCCCCTTTCGGTTGTATATTGAAATGGGTTTATTGAAGAATTTGCAAGGAAGCCGGGGGCATCATGACATATTATAATTTAACAATAACAATGAGCAAGTCTAAAATGAATATGTGAGGACATAACCGGACATTACTTTAACTAATAATGAGTGTAAATATTTGAAGATGGAGTGTAACTTATAATACCTTCCTACATCAACATCATATATTGTAATTGATGGTCAATTCATTTTGACTTTACATTTGTAATTAAATTTTTATCTTTGATTTTAAAGTTGACCCCTAAAACTTGAAAAATAATGTTTGTAATTGCATAAAAAAAAACTACTTATCTTTCATTTTATTAGTTGATCTTAAAGTTGATCCCTAAATCTTAAAAAATAATGTTTGTAATTGCATAAAAAAACTATTTATCTTTTATTTTATTGGTTTATGTATTAGATGTTGATTAATTTTATTTAGTTTTAAATTAAATTATAAAATTATAAAAAACAAAAATAAGTTTAAAAGTAAAAAAATAAATATTTAACAATTAATTGTTTTCTTATTAATTATTAGTCACAAATGTAAAGTACAAAATTAGAGTGTTTGTGTGTGACTTACCTAGTAGCATTAGCCCTGCAAATGCTTTATTTTCCATGTATGAGACATATGATAAACACATATATTTTCCTGACACATTTGTTGCATAACCAAAACTGGTCTCAAAGGTCTCATAGAATTCATGACATCCATTTCCATAGATCCCTTCAATTCTTTAGTTGATTGAAGTGTTTCTTTCATCATGTAACTAGTCTGACGCAACCAGTGATTCCCTTGACAATGCCACCTCGATTAGTTTAATAGAGATAGAAATCCAAGGCATCATCTCTCTATTCATCACACATATATATAATTTGTCTTTATTGTTGGGTATGTGTTATATTCTTTGCACGAGTAGTAGTGTCTGCGTTGCGCCGGGCACGAAAGCCCCCCGAGAAAAAAAATTCTGCCTCAGCAAACGTGTCACATATTTAGGTGGTTTTTTGACACATGGTTTCTTTGCCAATGGTTTTCTATTTTCAGTTAAGGAATTAGGGTTGTTGAGTAATCCAGGTCATTGGGTTAGGGTTTTGGATGTCGCTGGCTCCTATATGTATATTGTATTATAAATAATGTAATACCATGAATGGATATAGAATAGGTCGGTTTTTCTGGTTTGGGTTTCTAGGGGAAAAATCTTTGTGTAATGTTTGTATTTGCCATTGTATATTTTATGTTCTTCTACTGAAAATCTATTTGCAGTAAATATTGTACAAGGTTAAAATCTACATTTGGTATCAGAGCTTTGTTGGCTTCAGGGGTGTGGTCAACGGTTTGGCTCGGGACTATGATAAGCCTTGTTACAATGGGAGATCTGTGGTATTGATTTTTTAGGTGAAAATAAATGCCAAGCAATTTGAAGATGGAGATCGAGAAGTTTAATGGCAAAGTTTTGAGCTGTGGAAGCTCAACATGAAAGATCTGTTGGTGGACAGAGATCAATGGATCGTGGTAGATCCAGGTATTGCACGTACAAGAAATTCAGTAGATGACTGGAAAAAGTTGGATCGGAAAGCAAAGAGAACAATCTGACTGTGTCTCTCAGATTCAGTATTACTAAATGTGTTAGAGGAAGCTACAAACAAGGACTTATGGGATAAGTTGGGGAAGTTGTATCAGTCTAAGTCCCTAGTAAATAAACTATTCCTGAGAAAGAAGTTGTATAACCTGAGGATGAGAGATGGAGACTCAGTGGAAGAGCACTTGAACACCTTCAATACTATGGTAAGTCAATTAGTATCTGTTGAGATTAAAATTGCAGATGCAGATAAATGTATAAGTTTATTGTGTTCTTTACCAGACTCGTGGGATAGTCTAGTTGTGGCCATAGGTAGTAATACAACTTCCTTGAATTTTGATGAAATAGTCTCATCTTTGTTGTCAGAGGAGATGAGACATAAGAATATGGAAGGACAAAGCACATACACATTATTTGCAAGAGGGAATTCTCAGGAATGAAATAGATCTAAGTTCTCTAGTGGGAGATATAAGTCTAAGGGTAGATCTTAATCTCCTGGAAAGTTTGTAAAGGTATGTTGGAGATGTGGAAAAGAAGGGCACCACAAAAAGCAGTGTAGATCCAAAGTTGAGAAAAAGAAGGGATTTGAAGAATCTCTTTCTATAGAAGAAAAGACCTCCTTCTATAGGTCAAAGTGGTCAAAGAAGAGGAAAATAAGGAAAGACAGGTTGGCAAATCCCTGAAAACACGGTTCAAGTGGATCTAGGGTTTTAGCATCTAGGGTTTTGACACCTAGGTTTCATCCTAGGGTTGTCCAAGAGTCATTGTAATGTATAAATAAAGATCTAGATGAGAGGGGAAGGGTTGGTGATACGTCCATTCATCGTTGGTTAATGTTTGTCAATTTTTGTTATTGTTGAGAGAGAAGTATTGTGTTGTGAGAGAATTTTGTATTCTGGATGTTCAGCTAGATGCGAAGATCAACCCTGCAGCTAGGTGCATAGGAAGGGGACAGAAGGAGAGAGAAGAGGGAAATCTACAAGCTAAGTGCGCAGATAGAACT
>ML777798.1:964886-975095 GCA_009831015.1 Picea engelmannii | reverse complement strand
ATACTTAGAAATTTGAATATTTTTACAAAAATATCACCAAACATTTATAGTTGACATATGAAGGATTAGTAAGATTTGCCAAGGTTTCTACATTTTAAAATAAATTTCCATCCTTAAAATCATCCCTAATTCATCATCAACTGAAGCAAAAATACTAATAATTGATCAATCGTGTCACTGAAAATTTAAAAGTAACTACCCACCTAAACTATCTTGCATGGTTAGGACCTCCAGGACACATAAGCAACGCTCAAGTCCGGGATTCATACGATTGATTTTGACCATTTAAGGTCTTAGGATTGGCTACTGTTCTGAGGAACAAGGAGGTGTCTAAATCCCATTAATCCAATCATAAGTCGAGAATCAACTAGAATTATCATCCACTCAACCATATTTTTTTCACGATGCAATGGATTAATCCACTTTTACTTAACTAATCCTTCTAATAGTGTTCAAGTGCAAATGAAAAAAATACGTAAAGAAGGACAAAATTCACAAGGCATAGGTACAACCTTGGTGTCAAGTAGAGATCTAATTAATCATCATAATTCCATTTAGAATTATCACTCAAGACCTTTATTATCTATCCATTCTAACATCATTATAAGGAGATTAGATAAGGGCTTCATTTTTATCGCTCAACACCACTTAACAACAAAGTGGTTGAGTTAATTGATAATACTTATATAACAAGTAAGATTTACCAGTCACAATATACAACTTCTCCACCTCATCCATATATACACTTTTAAGTTTAGATATCCTATATGGGAGCTAGGAAGTCGAAATCCTTTAAGCAATATACATATATACCAAGTTTAAAATAGATTTTCATTAAAAGGTCATAAGAAGATCAATCTTCTTAAAGAACTTCATACCAATTCAATGCTATCATAATACATATCTATTTAAAATTAACAGACATTAATGAGAATAAGCTTTCAACAAGAATTCCAAGTTGCTTTGCATGTCCACTCAAAAATCAAGGATCAAAACTTATTAAGAACGTTTTAAGGACTATATCCATATATATAAATATTTAAGGAACATCACATTATAACAAGTAATAAGTAAAGGTTTCAAGCTACCTTACCTATTATTAATGAAGGATTTAAAAGAAAATCAATTATGACATAAAAAATAAGTCAACTACTTTTCTTTATATTATTTATTGGTTTCTTATCTTATTGGTTTCTTTACATTTATTGGTTTCTTATCTTGTCCCACTGTATCCATTGTTGGGCTAGGCAGATGATTAAATTTCAGGGAATTTAACACAGATAAAATGGTAAGCATTATGGCAGTTGGATCTTCACTTCGTTAAGGATGGTATTTCTTAGAGGAAATTATCAGGGACTCTCTTCGGCTTCTACTCAATGCGATACCAAAATTTTTGTGGATTCCAATCAGAAGAAGCATTGGATTCTGAGGAAGAAAAATGGAAATATAAGCACAAATGGCAATAGAAGCACAATGGTTTCTCCTCGGGGGATTTCTAATACCTTCAACGAACTTACCTATTTAGATATAGTTGTGGGTCGGGTAAGTGTTTTTTTTTGGGAACCTATTGATGCTTTCAATTGTTTTTGTTTTCCTTCATACTTATTTTAATCCTCCTAGTAGACTGATTCACTCTAGAAATGCGCTCAGAACTCGCTACTAAAACAATTTCTTTTTGGGTGTCGCCCTGGAGCTGGCTCACGCCCTGTAAAAACTGTTCCCCATAATTTTTAAGAGCTCCATTATGGATATCATTCCTGGACCACTCTCTGCGTTAATTAAGTGTTCTAACTTAGTTTGCTTGCTATATAAGCAACGTTGGTACAAGTGAGTGTCTTTTGCAACTGTTTCTTCAACCCTTTCTGTCTTTTGCAAGTGAGTGAAATGAGTGAAATTGTGAGAATGGGAACATTTCAGGTCTCCTTGAAGAATGGTAGTGCGAATTCCAGAGGCAATCAATCCATCTGTAAGATCTCTGGTTGGAATCGTTAAAACTGCTCCACCAACAATTCGACCAAAAGTAGATATCAAACTGAGCGAAAATTTCAATTATTTGAACCTAAATGTGGGTTTGGAGCTAAATGCATTTAAATTTTGTTCCATCCTTTAAATCCTTGTTTACAATTTCATATGAAAATATTCATTCAATTGCCTTCTGACTGCTCTTTCTTATAAAGTTTTCCAAAAAAACTTATGCAGAAGACATTTTGCACCAAAGATGACCTTCAAATTGCGATTCTAGTGTGATTTTTAACTCTTCTTTTGCAATTTTTTTTTTGACAATCGGTGTTTTTAATGAAATTAAATATTTGATGGATAATTTCATTTTTATGCAACTTGTTAAAAATGCATTTGTAGTTGTTTACTAGATGGTTTTTATGGATCTTTCTTTAAATATTTGTAAGTTTCTTTGAGTTTTTAAAACCTATTAGGAGAGAATATTGATAAGGATTTGGAAGAGATCAAAGGCCTCCATAGTCACATAATACATTTCACTAATGTTTACAGTTAGAGAGTTGAAGAAGTAATCTCAAATCCCATTCTCTACATAGTTTTTTTTATTTGTGTTGTTTGTTTATGGATATATCATATGCTCTCTTTTTGTACCCTGCTCCATATGCTCTCTTAATATATATCATATGAAAATTTAATCGTCCTTAGCACCAAACTTGCATTTATCTTCAAATAATGTTCCATATATACACTTATGGCTGGTCCAGCTTATAAATATGAGCATCATTTTTGTTTTTACTACTCTGCTAATCTAATATCATTTTAACACTTCATTGGAAAAGGTCGAGATGGTAATTTTATACTGAAGAACAAGTTAAGAAAATTTCATATTGAAACATACATATATGTTTGGATGTGAGCAGTGTGTTAGATGAAGAGGAAGTAATTTGGTGGAGGAAGAAGGAAAAAGCATGAAAATGAGATGTCAGGAATTAAGGAACCTTGCAAAAATAGTTGTAGAAAAAGACAATTCTTCTTATACAAAATTGAAGTCTTTTGTTGAAGAAATGCAACAGAGTTGGGTTGCAAGACATGCACAACGTCAATGATGTCCTCACACTATACATTGACTCGACCATTCACCATTGGACTCTGGTTCTGTGTTGTTTTTATTGGATTACTAATAGAATTGCATGTTGAAAAGGTGAATTGTAAACACAAACTTTTCAATGGGTGGGTGAAGCTATTCTACAGCACCTTGAAAGACAGTTATTACTCGTTGTTCTCTGCAACTCTTTTTGCAAAGTAATATTTATATGGTATAATGGCATTGAAACTTCTGCTTATTTCTCGATGTTTTCTGCAACTCTTTTTGCAAAGTAATATTTATATGGTATAATGGCATTGAAACTTCTGCTTATTTTTAAAACATTTCAACTTTATTTGCCAAACAATTTTGAAGAGAAATTTAAAAAAAAGAAGAGGAAATTGAGGTGTCTTGGTGGTCAAACATAGGACAAACAGGGAACGGAGCAAAAAATAAAAGACACATTATTTAGTTGGAAATATATAATGGCGAAGGAGGCTAAGAATTTTAATATTTTTAATCAACACACATTAATACAAAATAGCTGCTGGTTAATGCCTAAAAGTTGATTAACAAATAAACGGTTGGGTTTTATTTATCAAAGTAATTTTTAAATATGATTAGGTAAATGTAAAAAAGTAAACACATAAACGGATGTCTTTATAATAGCTAGGAAGTTAATGATTGAAATCACAGCCATTTATTTTGTGTAACTACTAAGAATCTTCCAGCCATATTTAATCCAGTTCATAGAAAACTTATTAAGAACTAAACCCCTATTAAATCTGCCCATTGTCAATAGGTGTACACCTTTCAGCGTAATGATGACGAAGGAGACTAAAAATTTTAATATTTTTAATGAACACACATTAATACAAAATTTTGAAATTATTTATTTAAAATATTTATTTTAATTAAAATATTAAAGTTTTAGGATTATAGTGATAAGATCAAGAATATAGCAATGAAAATTTTGAAATTATTTATTTTAAAACTTTCGTTTAATGTAAATTTAAATTGATTATTTATTTAAAATATTTATTTTAATTAAAATATTAAAGTTTTAGGATTATAGTGATAAGATCAAGAATATAGCAATGAAAATTTTGAAGTTATTTATTTTAAAACTCTTGTTTAATGTAAATTTAAATTTAAATATTAAAGTTTAAGATTATAGCAATAAAGATCACGACTATACTTAAGGAGAGCGTGAGAATTTTTTAGGGTTTTGTAGGTATCTCCCGCCCTCCATGGCGGCCGGTGCCCCCCCTGCTCTTGCTCATGCCTCTTCAGAGGCTTTTGCCAAGCCCGACAGGGATTGCTTCGCCCTCCCCCTCCCAGATCAGGGTCTCTCTATGGGACGTGTGGGACAGGCTTCTTTCAAGGATATGGCTTCCCTTCAAGGGGGTTTCTCTGCTCCGAATACTTCGATTGTTGAAGCCCCTGCAGTATCTATCCAGATGCCAAAGGATACACTGGTGTTTTCCTCTCAGCTCAGCAAAAATGCCCTGGTTTGCAGGTTCAACGACTTCTGGCCGAGTCTGGTTCATCTTCTCTCTTGGATCGACTCCGAATGGTCCCCGCTTCTGGTGGGTGAGGTTTTAGTGTGCCCCTTTGCGAAGGTTTTTTCGGAGCTATGTTTGTTTCTTCTGATGAAAGAGACTTGCTTTCCAGCTCCGGGCCATGGTTTTGGGGCAGAGCAGGGTTGTCCGTGCAGCTGTGGGCCCCTGACTTTGATTCAACCACGCCCTCTATTTCTTCTGCTCCGGTCTGGGTGCGTCTCCCGTCACTTCCCCTGCACTTCCGGAGGGACAAATCTCTTGAATCTATCGGAAATGGCATAGGGAAATTTCTGCCAAGGAAAGTGCTCTGATGTCACTTGTAATATACTAGATATAAAAAGTATTCATAACAGAAATAAAATGATAGAAATGGCAGAATAATAGCAATATAACCAGAATAATCACCACAATAGCACTGAAATGATATAAGAATAGCAATAGAGATAGCACTTTGAATCTGAAAAGCAATGTTCATAGGCCTCTTCGAGGGGGAAACCTCCAGTTGAGCAGAGCTTTGTTACAATAATATCCAAGCTAGGGTTCTCATACCCTCGACTCCTATTTATACTAAATATGTCTATCAAAAGAAACATCTAGAGGAAGATCCTTCTAGAAGCGGAAGCTTCTATTAGGTCTTCTTACATCTGCCTTATTCTATTTTATTGAAAGGCCTTATTAATATTGACCTTTATTACATCTGAATATATTTTTCTACCTATGTGCGGGTTAGGACCCTAACAGTCTAACACAGTCATCCGTAAAGAAACTTAAATGGTGCCATCTTAATGGTACTTCGATAGATGTTGTCAATGTACGCAAACTTTACTAGTGGCAAGAAATATTCCCAATGTTTCTGTTGGTCCATTACATACATACACAACATATCTTCCAAAATTTGGTTCATCCTTTCTGTCTTCCTATCTGTCTCAGGGTGATATGTTGTACTAAAGTTCAGTTATGTTCCCAAAGCCTCTTGGAAACTGGTCCAAAATCGTTCTTTAAACACCAATCCTTGATCAGATATGATCCTTCTTGGTACACCATGTAATCTCACAATCTCGCTGACAAAAAATCTAGCTATGTCTGGCGCTTGATACGTCGTACGTACAGAAATAAAGTGTGCACTCTTCATTAGAGTGTCAACTACTACGAAAATAGAATCATGTCTCCTTGTTTTCATTGACAATCCAACAATAAAATCCATCGAAATGACCTCCCATTTTGATTCTGGAATAATGTGTGGTTGTAGTAATCCTTCCAGGTGCCTATTTTCAGCTTTCACTTGCTGACATTCTAGACATCTAGTCACTTAACTAACTATGTCTACTTTCATTCCTTTCCAGAAGAATAAAGGCCTAAGGTCTACCCTCATCTTCGTGACTCTGGGATGAGCCATGTACACTGCATGATGCGCTTCACTTAAGATCAAACTTATTAATTCATCATTAGGCAGTACATAAATTCTATTGTTATATCTCAACATTCTGTCATTGTCCAATGTACATCCTTCAAACTTCGGTACCATCATGGTATATTGTCCAATATTTTCTTTCACTTCCTTGTACCAATCATCGTCTCTCTGTAATGCTAGAATATTTTCTCAAATATTAGTCATAAGAGGTATTACCGAGAATATGTACGGTCTCTGACTCAATGCATCTGCCATTCTGTTCATTGTTCCTTTAATGTAAGAAATATCAAAATCGTATTCTCTAAGTAATTTTGACCAATGCCTTTATCACGCGTTCAAGTCACTCTACATGAATATGTGTTGCAATCCACATTGATTTGTCTTTAATTCAAATTTTTGTCCAATTAGATAGTGTCTCCAAACTCTCAGGGCATATACAATGGCCAATAAATCCAAATCATGCCTTGCGTAGTTCTCCTCATGCTTTCTCAATTTCCTTGAAATGTAAGAGATCACTCGACTGTCTTGCATCAAAAATCCTCCTAAACCTTCCTTGGATGCATCTGTGCATACCAAGAATTCCTTTTCCATGTCAGGGACCTTCAGTATCAGCGTTTTCATCAATAAATCCTTGAGCCTTTGAAATAATTCCAAGCATTTCTCAGTCCATACAAACTTCTTGTTTTTCTTCTACAATTCGGTGAGTGGATTTGCTATCTTCGAAAAACCTTCGACAAACCATCGGTAATATTTTTCTAAACCCATAAAGCTGCATAATTATTGTACGTTTGTCGACACAGGAAATTCCATAATAGCCTCTACCTTTGCTGGGTCCACAACGATACCTTCACCAAATATGATGTTCCCTAAGTAATGAATCTTCGATTGGTAAAGAGAACATTTCGACAATTTGCCATATAATTTGTTTTCTCGTAGAAACTATAGGACCAATCTTAAATGTTCGTCATGCTCTTCTTTCATCCGAGAATAAATCATTATGTCATCAATAAATACTTGAACAAAAATTTCCAAGTATTCGCGGAACACCCCATTCATCAAGCTCATGAATACTCCCGGGGTGTTTCTCAACCCGAATGGTAAAACCGTAAACTCAGTGTCTGAATCGCATCTTAAATGTGGTTTTAGGGATATCTTCCTCTTTAATCCACAACTGGTGTTATCTTGATCTCAAGTCAATCTTCTAAAATACCATCGCTCCTTTCATATGATCAAACAAATTATCTATTATTGGAAACATATATTGGTTCTTGATTGTCTCCTTGTTCAATTAACGGTAGTCAATACAAAGTGTCCATGATCCATCCTTCTTTCTTACAAAAATAAATGGCTCACCCCAAGGTTACACACTTGGACGTATTGGTCCCAAGTCCAACAATTCCTTCAATTTCATTTTCAACTCCTATAACTCAGGCGTTGAAATTCAATAGGGTGTTATTGCTATCGGTTCAGTTCCAGGTTTCAATTCGATTGTAAACTCCAACTCTCTTTCGGGCGACAAACCTAGTAACTCTTCTGGAAACACGCCTGCAAACTCCCAGACTACTGGAATTTTTTCTAATCCTTTTTCCTTGCCTTGGAATATTGCATATAACTTACATCCCTTGCGCATGCTCTTTTGTAGTTGTAGGGAAGAAATGAATCTCAAGGACACTCCCTGGTTTCTTCCTATAGTCACTCTTCTTTGTCCCACATCATCTGTCAAACTTAACCGTTTCATCTTACAGTTGAGCATCTCATCATGTGATTCCAACTAGTGCATACTGATCACTATTTCATATGATCCTAAGATCGTGACATACAGGTTGACCTTCGTTACAAAATCTCCCAGGTTAATGCTACAATCCATAACCCTTCCTCCAACCTTTTGTTTGGCACCCGAGGCCATTTCTACGTATCTAAAATCGTCCTGCTCGACTTCCTTTACCTTAATTCTTTTTAGCGTTGTACTATAAATAAAACTCTTTGTAGCACCAAGATCTATCAAAACACTAAAATTTTGGTCAACGATTGTACCTGATGTCTCGAGCACAATGGACTGGTGCTCGGCCTAACGGTTATTCACCGTTGCATGAATGTTGTGGGCCTTGCCCAAATCTCCAACTGTAGTGTGTCCTATTGATTCAACCGCTATTGCCTTCTCAACGGGACAATCTCACTAGTAATGTGGCTCTCCACATGTCCAACATCCAGTCTTTGGTCTAGTACTCTTGGTCCTAGAAGTAGAAGTTGTTGGCCTACTAGTCTGAGATCATGGTTTGTTCTGTTGAACAAGCCTAAACTATTGTTGTTGTGGGCGACTATGTTATTGATGCGGTGGTCCCATATAGGGAGTCCTCTGCTGAGGAGTTTGTCAGTGTGGTGTTGTGAACATGGGTCCTCTAGATGTATCTCGATACCCTGATGTCTGTTTGGTTGGTGTCTGATGTTGTTGTGATCCATATGTCTCATGTCTAGTCGGTCTTGTAGGAGTCCTACCCTGACCCCCACTGGTAAGCTCTTCCTCAGCTATGAGAGTTGTTTGGACTGCATCATGCAATGTCTGAGGCATTAGGATCCTCACCTTCACACGAATGTTTAAGTTAAGGCTAAACACAAAATTTTTGACCTTTATATTCTCCGTGATCAGATCTGGAGCATACAGAAGTAGCTCCATAAATTTGGCCTCATACTCTGGCATTGTACGACCACCCTGTCATAAGGTGTTGAACTCATTAAGTTGGCGCTCAATGAATTCCTCTGAAAAATATCTCTCCCGGAACCATTCCTCGAACAATTCCCATGACACGTCTTTGACGACAATGTTTAGTTGAGGTAGGAGCATCCTCCACCATAGAAGATCACCCCGCTTCACCTTCAATACTGCCATGAGGACTTTCATGTTAGAGGTGTAGTCATGAAGTGCAAAGAACATCACCATGTTCTCTAACCATGCCTCAGCGGTTGAGCCATCCATGACACTCATGAACTTGGGGAACTTCACTTTCTTGAGTTCTCTGTGAATGCTACCACTTCTAGACGGAGCGCGCTGTGAACCCTCATTGTGTATAGGGGCCCTGGACTCATCTCTATGTAGTCGGTTAATCAAGGCCTCTGACATCCTCTGAAAGGACGTCATCAAACCAACCACATCTCCCACAACAACCTGCTCCTTCCCAATGACTTGTTCTTCTCCTTGGGGGTTAGACCCCTCTGGCGTGGATGCTACTAGAGGCATCACACCTCTCCCCCTAACACCACGCCATCTAGCTCCACGAAGTCCTCTAACCATGATTACCTGCATGGAAAATTTTCAAATTTTAATTAGCGATAATGTCCAAGTCATAATATTAACACAAGGAAAAGGCATCTACAAGGTCTCTTTCTCATGCGGGAAATGTTACATTGGGGAAATCAGACGATCATTTCAAGTAAGAATCAAGGAACATGAAGCTGACATCAGAAAGGAATGCACTCACACTTCAGCCTTAGCAGAACACTCACTTAAGACAAAACACCATGTTTTCCTTGAGGATACCAAGATACTAGCAAAAGAGGACCATTACTACAAGAGACGCGTAAGAGAAGCTCTAGAGATAATCAAGCACCCCAACAACATGAACAGAGATGGTGGCTTGGAGGTAAGTAGATTTTGGCACCCATTAATCAACCAACTTAAGGAACCTCATATATCGAATTAGGTTTGACACCGCCTCTCTTCTCTAATCATAGAAACCTTTTACTACACTTTTCACTAATTAAGCTTCATACACCCTATTTACTAATAATAACATTATCAACTTACATTAACCTTAACAAATACTTTTTCTTAAAAAATTAAAAAACCTTAGTTTACACAACTTTTAAATTTACACTACTATATCCTTAGTAACCCTAATTTTTAGTACATCCACTTAAAACCTAATTCTTGAATAAAACTTAATACCTAGACCTATTTATTTATTTATATATATAACTTTAAATCCTAATTATTAAAAACAAACTAACACTTAGACCTAGCCTATTTATCAAACATTATCAAATTGATTTACAAAAAACATAACTAATACAGAATCTTAACACTTATTTATCCTATAAAAAATCCCTAGATTTACTTTAAAACTAATTAAACTTAACACCTAGACCTAATAATAATACAAGATCTTATAAAAACATAAATCAACCCTATTTAATAAACA
>ML777798.1:932602-961117 GCA_009831015.1 Picea engelmannii | reverse complement strand
ATTACTCGTTGTTTTCTGCAACTCTTTTTGCAAAGTAATAAAGACAGTTATTACTCGTTGTTTTCTGCAACTCTTTTTGCAAAGTAATATTTATATGGTATAATGGCATTGAAACTTCTGCTTATTTCTCGATGTTTTCTGCAACTCTTTTTGCAAAGTAATATTTATATGGTATAATGGCATTGAAAGTTCTGCTTATTTCTCGATGTTTTCTGCAACTCTTTTTGCAAAGTAATATTTATATGGTATAATGGCATTGAAACTTCTGCTTATTTTTAAAACATTTCAACTTTATTTGCCAAACAATTTTGAAGAGAAATTTGAAAAAAAAAAAAGGAAAAAAAAGGAAATTGAGGTGTCTTGGTGGTCAAACATAGGACAAACAGGGAACGGAGAAAAAAATAAAAGACACATTATTTAGTTGGAAATATATGATGGCGAAGGAGGCTAAGAATTTTAATATTTTTAATGAACACACATTAATACAAAATAGCTGTTGGTTAACGTCGAAAAACTGATAAGATGAAACTAATTCTTAAAAGAATATATTAAATTTTATTGTTGATTAACAAATAAATGGTTGGGCTTCATTTATCTGGTGTTAATATTTTAATTTTTGTTAATCACCTAAGTGGCAATCAGTTAGTTATCAAAGTAATTTTTAAATATGATTAGGTAAATGTAAAAAAGTAAACACATAAACGGATGTCTTTATAATAGCTAGGAAGTTAATGATTGAAATCATAGCCATTTATTTTGTGTGACTACTAAGAATATTCCAGCCATATTTAATCTTGTACATAGAAAACTTATTAAGAACTAAACCCCTATTAAATCTACCCATTGTCAATAAGTGTACGCCTTTCGATGTAATGATGACGAAGGAGACTAAAAATTTTAATATTTTTAATGAACACACATTAATACAAAATTTTGAAGTTATTTATTTAAAATATTTATTTTTATTAAAATATTAAAGTTTTACGATTATAGTGATAAGATCAAGAATATAGCAATGAAAATTTTGAAGTTATTTATTTTAAAACTTTCGTTTAATGTAAATTTAAATTTAAATATTAAAGTTTAAGATTATAGCAATAAAGATCACGACTATAGAAATGAGTTTTTATGTTGTGATGAAGGAAGAATGATTGATAATGTGTTAGTTGCTCTTTAACTTTTTCAATAGTTTATGTTAGAGATTAATTTATGTTACGATGAAAGCTAGAATTATAACAATGAGCTCAAACTAGTTATTCCTTGTTTTTAAAAATTTGTGTGTTTTTTTTATTATTATTATTAAATAATAAAATTAATATTATTTATCTTAATTATATTTGGATATAATCTTTAATTGTAATTGAATATAATTTTTTATATTTTAATATAAATTTTAAAGAAAATTTTTATCAACATAATAACTAACAATTAGCATACCTTAAAGCAAACTAGCATACTCTAAAAGAGGGGAAAGGGAAAGTCCAAGAAAACACAAAGTAAATAATTCATGAAAGAAAAATAAGGTATTTGAAAGTATTTTTAGAAAAATAAGGTATTTGAAAGTATTTTTGAGATGCAAATTTTTTTATAATAATAATAATTTGTATTTTTATTCATTTTAATTTACGCAAAAATGAGTGAAGGAGGTAGTGGGGGATATGGTCCTATTTCTAGCATTTAACCATGAATAATATGGGAAAAATTACAACATTATAACATTATAGAAATCATCTTACACCTACTATAGTATTACAAGAACAAGTTAATATTTATTACCCATTATAACATTATAGAAATCATCTTGCACCTCCTATAGTATTACAATAACAAGTTAAGTATGATGGTGATGAAGATTATATAACATACCAGGGATGGGGGGTGCAATAGCGATGACATGAGGGAGATCAATATTTATGGCACGAATGTGTGGATGTTCCTGAATACAGACTTGCATTACCACCTACAATTAGAGCTCATAATGTGTACCATGTATCTTTGTCAAAGAGGTATGTACATGACCTTAATAATGTAATCGATTGGACTATGATACAAGTGGAACGAAAGGGATAATTATAGCCGAAACCCCAATGCATCATGGATAGGAAAGAAACAATGCTCTAGAACTGAGCCATCATGTAGGTCAAGGTGCAATGGAAGAACTTTGGAGCAGATGAAGTTACATGGGAGATGGAAGATGCCATGAGATTGACATACCCATTTTTGTTTATTGTATAATTGTATATACATGGTGTTTTAAACACCGAGGACAGTGTTTCTCTTAATGGGGATGGGAATGTAACACCATGTTCCCCCCCAAGACTGTAATTATACTAAGACTTCATGTAAGTGTGTTTATGAATCATGTAAATATGTTTTGATTTAATGAAAACATTGAACCACTAACTGAGAGGGAAGAACCTTGAAAATATTGGCCATGATACACTAGAGGGAATTGATGAAGTAAGGATTGACTGAATGGTTGGGTGAATAGGAGATGAGATTTATTAGTGAGGAAAACATGAATATTTCTTAGCAATCCAACTTATGCTAGTAAAGCATAAATATACACCCACCGACATACCAAAATTGTAGGAAGACATGTGACCAGTAACAGAATTCAAAGATGTAGTTGGAATAGTCAATGACTATTGGAAGTTGGTCTTTAAAGGAGGGTCAGTTAAATGAAAAATGATAGGACACCATGGATTTTTCCCTTTAGATGGGGAATTGCAAACAATAGGTTATGTCTGTAGGAAGCCACAAGAATCCCAAGAGGACTAGGATGGATGAGACGAAAGATGGAAAAACACCACCAGACGAAAAAGAGAAGATAATAAAGGAGACAAAGGAGGGCACACACAAGAGTGCACACCTAAAAAGAGGAACAAGAATCAGAAAAACAAAAGAGTGCAGAGGAAGCTCGAGAAGAGATGAGTTGGAGAAGATATTTCCTCAAAGAAAATAGGAAGCTTGTTTGAGTTATTAATGATCACCATGAACAAAGAATACTTGGATCGAGACTGGAGTAAGATGGACTACAACTTGGTGCTTACTAGACAAAAACCGACACTGGTAAGGGGAGGTCACCGAGGGACTTTATCAAAGAGAAGGGACTCCCTTGTGCAGAGGAAATCCAATTAGAAAACCACCTAAAAAACCTATAGAGTTCTTGATCTCAATGGGAAGGGGGAAACATTTGTTGTGTTAGAGGAGGAAGGAGAGTAACTTTCTTGGATCATTTTAAGTTTGGAAATCTAGTTGAATCATTCCCTTGGTGGTATCATGGCTTGGCACAGGGGTGGCATACTGTAGGAAGGCAGACTACAGTATGGCCTAAGGTTGGGATTAAAGGCGTCCTCTTTCATTCAATTGGTGTAGCTATTTTTCCTTATCAGATAAGTGTTTAACTCATGTTGTTTGGATGTATACTTGTATCGTTTAATTGAAAAAGAAATATAAGTTTGTGTGACGAATTGAAACTTATGAGTAAATGGAGTTTCTTGTGGTAGATGTGCTTAACCTCTTGGATTTTTTATGCCCCTCATAATCTTGTAGCCTTGAAGGAAATTTTGGAGGAAATAAATAGAAACATCATTTACTCAATGATGTATGAGTCCTAGTGTCGGGGAGGCCCCTGTGCAAAATGGATAACTTTGAATTTTAAGGAAGCTCCAAGTACTGCATGGAAATCTTGCAAGATATGCAAGATATTCCTTTTAAATTTGAGAAAGTGCAATGGTCGTAGAGGGACTTCAAACCCTTGGAGGTCAAGATCAAATCCTGTAGAACCCTAAGAAATGACTAAGTCCTAAATTGACTAGTTAAACACTGAAAGGACATGTGATGATTTGGGATTGATATTGGTCATCGATTCGGTGGGATGAACAAAATATCAACCCTTTGTTTACAAAGGCATATCGTTGGGGGTGACCAAGTGCCAGTATTGGTATAAATGTCAGTGATGACAAACAACTTGTGGTGTAATGACATCCATAGATCTACCAAGAGTGAATCGACGAGATAGGGATCATTGGTTCTGGTTCAATCATTGGTGGGATAGGATGATGGTTACAAACTTAGGATATTTTAGAGAGGGCCAATGACGCTAAAATTCTTGATAAAGAACGACCATTGTCGATCCTCTATATGCAATGAGGGAAATATGTGATTCATAGATGAGATTTCTATCATCATTGGGCACCAGGAAGACGATAAGTGAGGTCTAGAAAGATATTTTTGACAATGATAAATTATAAGATTTGACGAGACCCATTGAGTAGCATTAGATAAGAGTAACCCTTGATCGTCGATCTACATAAAACCCCAATTAAGTTAATAAAGGGAGTGAAGAAGTTAGGATGATATGGGTTTCCAAATTTACAACCAACGTGTCCAAGTGGTGACAAGTGTCACTAAGAGATTGATCGATGGGATGAGAGTGTGCCCCGTTGGGCAAGGAGATCCCAAATTGGACCTTCACTTTAAATCCTGGTCGTTAGATAGGCAGGCCAATAGATCTAGGGCATTGATTCCATATGAATCATCATTGGGGATAGGAGGGTGGCAAGTTGAGTGTTGTCTAGATAAAGAGTTGACAATGATAAAGGCCCGAGACTATTGAGGACCATATATTTGTTGAATCGGATGATGATGAGATCTAACCATCGGATCCATATGCATCATCGTCGGAGCATAGAAGTTGGCAAGGTTGTGTATTGGATAGCATTGTCAACGACAATGAAGGAATGAGAAAGTTCTAGATCGTTGATAAAAAAACGAGGTGAGATTAAATCTTAGCCATGGATCCCCATGGGTCCCATCCCTGCATTGTGAGGAGCGTCGGAGAGTTGGATGTTAACCCATGTGCTAGTTAGAATCATCAATATAACTAGAGTTGATGTATGCTCAGATCAAGGACCGTCGATCTAGGAGGGGCTCGATAGGTGGATCATCATCGGGGCATTCAGGATCAAATGTTTAGCAATCCACCTAAGTGAATCACGACGACGTTGTTAGGATTACGTGGATAGACATCTCGAACAATGGGTTAGGAAGGTGCCACATCGACTCCAAGTTAGTGCCACATCAGATGACATGAGGGACAAGGTGCCACATGGAAGTAAGGTGAACTTTGACCATGGAAATCTAGGAAACTTTGGAAGGTTGTATTCTTTGATCTAGGGCTCGGTTTTGAGCATGATTACAGTCATTGGAAAGCTATCCATCTATGAGTTTTAATTAAAGAGATGATGTTCTTGGAAAAAGAGGAATTTTGACACCCCATCATCCTAAGTAAGGATTAGTAGGTCAGGTGTGTTACGGTTATGTACTAGGGACATCTAATTATCCAAAACTTATTTTTCAAACTCCATTCTTGCTAAGATAAAATTCAAATTGTACAATTGATTACTTATATTGATTGCACCATGATCTATCAACTATTTCTAAGAATGTCCACACATTTCTCTTCAATATAATTTTTTATGTAAACAATAATGTGCATGTGTTTCTCTTCAATATAATTTTTTAATGTAAAAAATAGTGTACATGCTTTATGTAGTACTAGAACGTGCACACATTTATAAGATACAAAATTCAAAATCTAGGTAGAAACTTAGCCTATGTAGTAGATTTGAATTTCATAAGAATGTCCTCACATTTAATAGAAATTATCATATCTATCTGTCACGTGTTATGTGTCATCTCTCACGCTATGTTCCTTCTTTGAACAAAGGTTTGGAGTAACCAAGCTAATTATGTGGGGTGCATAAACCATAGAAAATTCAACATTTTGTTTTTCCTTTTCAATGTGTCTTGTGTTGATGAGCAGATGCAATATGTTACACATACTCATATATAATGAAATTTTAGATATATATAGACCTATTTCAATAGATCGTGTGTGTGTGTGTATTCATTCATTCTGTTTTTCTTGTGACATAAATCATTTATGCAAAAAATAGATTCTTGATGTTTTTCCCATAACTTATCCACTCCTTTACATTTTTAGAAAAAATTGTATGCTTTAGTACTATAGATTGACCTCTACATGCTAAAGAAAATTCCATTTTCATTATGTTAATACCTTTGAATAGTGCACCAACACTCAGATGTACTATTTTAGGGTTTTGATGTACTCCTTGTCCTCTACACATATACCAATTTTTTATAATGATTCCATCATTTCGATACTAAAACATTACATGAACATGCACAAATGCCTCATGCTCTCCATAAAAAGTAAAATTTGAATGTTAGAAAAAAACAAACTTGATATAGTTATGAAAAAAAATCAATAAATAGAAATTACATATTTGCAAAGGTTTTTCAATTTTCTATAATTTGTATTCTTATTAGAAATATAGATTCATTGTGTAGATATTCAAAAATATTTGTATCTCTATTTTTTAAACATTTATTTATATTGCATATAACATGTCAAATGAGGTCATCATCAACTTGTACTTACCCAAAACAAAAATAAAGAAATTAATTATAACGAATGTAACCTCTTTTTAAGTGCTAGAAGGACTAGATAAACTTAGATTGAGTGAGTACCTAAGAGCATCAACTTTTTTATCATCTCTAATTAACAAATAGCATTTGGCCAATAGTTTGGAACTGTATGTTTTCTATCTAGGTCATAGGAAAAGAAGAAACACAGATCTCATAGTTTTCAAAGATACACTTACACCTCATTTTCTAGATTGAGAATGTAAAAAATACTAAAGAAAATGCAAAAACCTATAAAACAATGATAAGAGAAGTTTTAGAGTTATTATCAATGAAAATCTCCGGTTAATGTTTCTCTATAATGTCGAGGGAACTTATTGTTCACCCTCAATAGCAACTATCTTAAGAGAAATTTTAGATTTATTAGCAATGCAAATCTCCGATTAATGTTTCTCTATAATGTCGAGGGAACTTATTGTCCACCCTCAATAGCATCTATCTTTTCTACAGTCCCACAAAACATGCATGACAATTTCCAACTTTCCATAAACAAAACATTGAAGCTTAAAATATATGGAAAATGAAATTAATTATCATAGTGTTTGAAGTTTAAAATATATGGAAAATGCTAGCAGGTGTGTAGACCAATTGGCAAGTGCTGTGTAAATGGAAGGAAATATGTAAAGGAGGTCTCAAGTTCGATTCTCACCCTGATTTACTTGTGCTCCATGATTTTTTTTAATTGATGACAATTCGTCAATCCGTCTACACCCCTACTAGAGTGCATAATTTATTACAACTTAAAAAAAAACAATCATTACATAATATCATTTCATTATTTCTAAAACATATTATAATAACATTTCACTATTTCTACAAGATATTAAAAAATCTTTCATAAAAAAAATTCCTTTACCATAATTAAATGTTAATTATTTTAATGTATTTTTATCAAACTTCAAATATATCATTGAGCATTTCATTATTTTTAAAATCTATAATTCCTTACCATTCATTATTTTTAAAATCTGTAATTCCTTACCATTCATTATTTTTAAAATCTGTAATTCCCTACCATAATTAAATGTTAATTATTTTTCCCCTGGGGGAGCAGCTCAATTGGCAAGTACCATGAAAATAAAGTTCCATGAAGTTGGTTAACACAGCCAAGTGCCCGACTAGTTATATTTCTACCAAACTTCAAATATTTCACGCATTTCATTATTTTTAAAATATATTATAAAAATTAATATTTTAAAAAAAAAAAAATTCATAATTAAATACTAATTACTTTATTATATTCTTAACAAACTTGAAATATATGATTGAACTTTTCATTATATCTATAACATATTAAAATATTTTTAAAAAATATTAAAAAATTATTTAAAAAAAAAACTTATCATAATTAAATACTAATTATTTTATTATATTCCTACCAAACTTGAAATATATGATTGAACCTTTCATTATTTCTAGAACATATTAAAAAAAAAAAAATCCTTTTCATAATTAATGTTAATTAATGTGAGTTATTTTTTTATATTCTTAATAAACTTGAAATCCTTTATTTAATACACTTAAAATAAAATCAAAAGAACAAGT
This sequence comes from Picea engelmannii, assembly GCA_009831015.1. Classification (NCBI taxonomy): domain Eukaryota; kingdom Viridiplantae; phylum Streptophyta; class Pinopsida; order Pinales; family Pinaceae; genus Picea; species Picea engelmannii. Next base: position 953,059 of record ML777798.1, on the reverse strand, counting down.
GTAAATACATAATTAACCATTTTATTATTTCAAAAATATTTAAAAAAGAAAAAAGTGAATATATAATGGAACATTTTATTATTTTAATAATATTTAAAGAGAAAAATCCTTGCCATCAGTGTCAATTACTTTGCTATATTCTTACCAGAACTTAAAATTTTATGTACATAAGTGCATTTAACAAAAGCTTCATGACGATGCTAAAAGAAAAATGTTATTCTAAGATTATTTTTGTTTTAAATGAATGTTAATTATAAAAAAGATATTTTAAAAATAAGTTTTAATATTTTTTAAATTTTATTTTAAAAATATAATTTTATAAAAATATATTTCCATATTTATTTTAATTTAGTTTAAAATATATTTTAATATTTTTCTATTTAATTTTTTTATATTAATGATTAATAGTTATTTTTAATATTTAATCTTAATAAAAATAAATACAATGATTTAATTATTTAATCCTTACAACCTTTTAATTGTATGATCTTTATTTTATGGTATTAATGTTAAATTTAATATAAGTACATGTTGATTATTATTGCCGTAATGTCAAAATAACATTTTATATATAACTACGTTTATCATTATGAATAAAGTTTGAAATGTATTCATAGTTTTTGAACGAAATTAATATTAAAAATAATATATTTAAAAATAAAAGGTTAAAAAAATGGAATGGAATACGACTACTGATAAACGTCGAAAGACTATAATTGGTAAAGGAAGATTAATTGTAATTATAATTTTAAAATTTAATTGTAAACTTTATATGTAATCCTAACACCAAAACAATGAAAAAAATCCTAACTGTAACTATTTCTCTCCTGTTTCTTCCACAGAAAATCCTAACTGTAATTATTTCTTCTCTCATGCGTCTGCCACGGTTTTCTCTCCTGCTTGTGACACAATGATTTTCTAAGTAACATTTACGTGGCATTAAAATAATATGCACAACTGTTTTCTCTCGTGTCCGAGTGGCACAACAGTTTTCTTTGTTGTGGTATATGTTGTCTACTCTATGGAAGAGACGGTTTTCAGTTGCACGACTTGGCACAATCGTTCGTTTTCGTTTTTTTAATGTGGTACATTAGTTTTCAACGGATCAACGGTTCAAGTTATGAACGGTTTTCATGTGATAATTGCAGTCTCGAAATATTACAGAGATTCTAAACGTGGCAATTATGTGGTGTTACATTAATTTTTTAATATGATTAACGAATGTATTAAAAAATACAAGGAAGTTATGAAGAGTAAATCATATTCATTGATTTGGGTGGACGATTAAGAATATACCAACATCTTCAACTGTTAGCCATCAGATTAGAATTTTAGATTAAAACGTGATTAATTGTGCCCATCTCCAATAGGTATAGACTGTTCGACATAATAATAAAAACTTTGGAAAAAAAAAAAAAACACATAACGAAATTGGAATGGAATATGATGTTAGAAACTCTGAAAATGAAAAAGTAAAATGTAAAGAAATGAGAATGGCGTGTTATGTTGGAAACTTTCTTGTGTGCAATGTAAAAGCCATGTGGAACTTCACGGCATAAATATTTGTTGCGGGTACAATATTGTTATGTAAATATTTTTGCAGAGACAATAGAGATTGAGTGGAGAAATAAAAGTTCCGTTTATCACAAGTTGAGTAGAAGTCCCCTTTCGGTTGTATATTGAAATGGGTTTATTGAAGAATTTGCAAGGAAGCCGGGGGCATCATGACATATTATAATTTAACAATAACAATGAGCAAGTCTAAAATGAATATGTGAGGACATAACCGGACATTACTTTAACTAATAATGAGTGTAAATATTTGAAGATGGAGTGTAACTTATAATACCTTCCTACATCAACATCATATATTGTAATTGATGGTCAATTCATTTTGACTTTACATTTGTAATTAAATTTTTATCTTTGATTTTAAAGTTGACCCCTAAAACTTGAAAAATAATGTTTGTAATTGCATAAAAAAAAACTACTTATCTTTCATTTTATTAGTTGATCTTAAAGTTGATCCCTAAATCTTAAAAAATAATGTTTGTAATTGCATAAAAAAACTATTTATCTTTTATTTTATTGGTTTATGTATTAGATGTTGATTAATTTTATTTAGTTTTAAATTAAATTATAAAATTATAAAAAACAAAAATAAGTTTAAAAGTAAAAAAATAAATATTTAACAATTAATTGTTTTCTTATTAATTATTAGTCACAAATGTAAAGTACAAAATTAGAGTGTTTGTGTGTGACTTACCTAGTAGCATTAGCCCTGCAAATGCTTTATTTTCCATGTATGAGACATATGATAAACACATATATTTTCCTGACACATTTGTTGCATAACCAAAACTGGTCTCAAAGGTCTCATAGAATTCATGACATCCATTTCCATAGATCCCTTCAATTCTTTAGTTGATTGAAGTGTTTCTTTCATCATGTAACTAGTCTGACGCAACCAGTGATTCCCTTGACAATGCCACCTCGATTAGTTTAATAGAGATAGAAATCCAAGGCATCATCTCTCTATTCATCACACATATATATAATTTGTCTTTATTGTTGGGTATGTGTTATATTCTTTGCACGAGTAGTAGTGTCTGCGTTGCGCCGGGCACGAAAGCCCCCCGAGAAAAAAAATTCTGCCTCAGCAAACGTGTCACATATTTAGGTGGTTTTTTGACACATGGTTTCTTTGCCAATGGTTTTCTATTTTCAGTTAAGGAATTAGGGTTGTTGAGTAATCCAGGTCATTGGGTTAGGGTTTTGGATGTCGCTGGCTCCTATATGTATATTGTATTATAAATAATGTAATACCATGAATGGATATAGAATAGGTCGGTTTTTCTGGTTTGGGTTTCTAGGGGAAAAATCTTTGTGTAATGTTTGTATTTGCCATTGTATATTTTATGTTCTTCTACTGAAAATCTATTTGCAGTAAATATTGTACAAGGTTAAAATCTACATTTGGTATCAGAGCTTTGTTGGCTTCAGGGGTGTGGTCAACGGTTTGGCTCGGGACTATGATAAGCCTTGTTACAATGGGATATCTGTGGTATTGATTTTTTAGGTGAAAATAAATGCCAAGCAATTTGAAGATGGAGATCGAGAAGTTTAATGGCAAAGTTTTGAGCTGTGGAAGCTCAACATGAAAGATCTGTTGGTGGACAGAGATCAATGGATCGTGGTAGATCCAGGTATTGCACGTACAAGAAATTCAGTAGATGACTGGAAAAAGTTGGATCGGAAAGCAAAGAGAACAATCTGACTGTGTCTCTCAGATTCAGTATTACTAAATGTGTTAGAGGAAGCTACAAACAAGGACTTATGGGATAAGTTGGGGAAGTTGTATCAGTCTAAGTCCCTAGTAAATAAACTATTCCTGAGAAAGAAGTTGTATAACCTGAGGATGAGAGATGGAGACTCAGTGGAAGAGCACTTGAACACCTTCAATACTATGGTAAGTCAATTAGTATCTGTTGAGATTAAAATTGCAGATGCAGATAAATGTATAAGTTTATTGTGTTCTTTACCAGACTCGTGGGATAGTCTAGTTGTGGCCATAGGTAGTAATACAACTTCCTTGAATTTTGATGAAATAGTCTCATCTTTGTTGTCAGAGGAGATGAGACATAAGAATATGGAAGGACAAAGCACATACACATTATTTGCAAGAGGGAATTCTCAGGAATGAAATAGATCTAAGTTCTCTAGTGGGAGATATAAGTCTAAGGGTAGATCTTAATCTCCTGGAAAGTTTGTAAAGGTATGTTGGAGATGTGGAAAAGAAGGGCACCACAAAAAGCAGTGTAGATCCAAAGTTGAGAAAAAGAAGGGATTTGAAGAATCTCTTTCTATAGAAGAAAAGACCTCCTTCTATAGGTCAAAGTGGTCAAAGAAGAGGAAAATAAGGAAAGACAGGTTGGCAAATCCCTGAAAACACGGTTCAAGTGGATCTAGGGTTTTAGCATCTAGGGTTTTGACACCTAGGTTTCATCCTAGGGTTGTCCAAGAGTCATTGTAATGTATAAATAAAGATCTAGATGAGAGGGGAAGGGTTGGTGATACGTCCATTCATCGTTGGTTAATGTTTGTCAATTTTTGTTATTGTTGAGAGAGAAGTATTGTGTTGTGAGAGAATTTTGTATTCTGGATGTTCAGCTAGATGCGAAGATCAACCCTGCAGCTAGGTGCATAGGAAGGGGACAGAAGGAGAGAGAAGAGGGAAATCTACAAGCTAAGTGCGCAGATAGAACTGTATGCTTTCATCTAATATATTGAGAAGCCTAGTTCTGTGGACGTAGCTCTAGGGAGAGGGTGAACCACGTATATCTTGTGTTCTTTGTGGTTGATGTTGTGTTAGTTTCTATCTCTTATATTGTTATTGCATGAATGTTAGATCATAGATATAATCTTGTGAAGTAAGCATATTATTGATAATGCATAGATAGACTATCTGTATTGTTGTTCTAGATCCCCCTTGCATTTCCTCTGGTTGTAGACACTTGTGTCCTGCAACCCCCTATTGCCACTTTGGGTGAGACTGCATCTGCCTTGCAGGTGTTGTCGAAAGGGCCAGTAGTTAGGGATTCTTGGTGTGTTGTTAGAGTTGAACCCTGGGTTTGCCCTTGTCCCAACAAATGGTTCTGTTGTCGGGACTGAGATCTTATTGAGAGAATGTCAAGGTGGTTTCCATCGAAGATAGAGATTCAGAAGTGGATAGAAGACCAAGAGAGGGACTTTGCCGAATCCCAGAACAAAAACCCTAATATTAATATAGAGGATTGGTTGGGAAGGTATATCATTACTGATATACATGAGATTTTCTTTGGAGGAGTTCATAAGGGGTTATATGAGTGGCTAGCTAGATTAGCGGATACCTAGTTTGAAGTCAGATCTAGACCACCTGTGGTTTGGACGATGATGTTGATCAATAAGGTCAAGAGAGTTGATAACGTTGTGTCGAGAGAAGTAGATCACTGGTTTGATAGCACTATTGGAGGGTATATTACTGATTATACCATTGACAAAGTGGAATCGTATAGCCAAGAAGAGAGATATTTCTTTAAGGGACCTAGAGGAAAATTTTTACACTTTTTGAAGTTGAAGATCAAGATGCTATTGCATGAGAAGAACATCTTGAAGATACAGTAATTGGTTGGATTTTTAAAGCTAATGTTCAAGAACTCTGACAGCGACAGCGACACAGAGGTTGAAAACATGCACAATGGAAGATCATTTAGAGAGGTTCCTCTTGTGAACCTGTTTGAGGAGAATCACGAGCCACTAGCACAGGACGAAGGATTCTACAGTGGAGAAGAAGAAGAGCTATTGAACGAGGAGTATTAATATTCCGCTCGGGAAGAGGAAGGGAAGATTGAAGAATCTTGCCGAGAAGAATTAGTAACTTCAGGGACTGCACCTAGCATCGAAGTAAGCCCTATCACTCCTCCTATTGTTTTAGCAGCATTAAGTAACCAAAGTAACCTAAGTTATCAGAGCACTCATAGCACTACTACAAGTAGTTCAGTACCTATTCAATCAAGAAACTTAGGAAGATTTATGGCAGATGAGATGAGGTTGACTATCTTTAGAGAAGATGGATATGAGGATCCCAACCAACATTGGTTCTTATGCGAAACTGTATGGAGTATTAAGGGTATCAATGACGAAGTTTTTAAGAGAGACCAGTTTAGTACCCCTGAGAGACTGCACACTGAGATGGTACATGAAATTTGTCCAAGGAGTTGTACAACCTAAGCCATTGAATGTCATTAACACTGCGTTGATTGTCTAATTCAAGAAACCCAAGTCAAAGTCGCAATGCATTACAGAGATGAAAGAAATCAAGAATATAGCAGTTGAACCTGTTTAGGAGTTTTATCAGAGGTTTAAGACCTTGACAGGCCATTTGAGTTTTCAGATTCCAGACGAACAAAATAAAGAATGGTTCATTTTTTCCCTCTTGCCACACATTAGAGTCCCTTTGATGCAACAAAAGATTTCTTCACAGGCTGATGCACTGGAGATCACCATGAAACTAGAATCATCCCCTATGGGAGAATCCAGCTTAGGTATGAGTCAAATTTTGAGTCAGCTAACTAGCTTATCTTTGCAGGTCGACATCTGGTGTATCATATGTAAATCAGAGGGCCATGATAAGGAACACTGCCCTTTATTTAATGACTACTTGGCCTGTGGAGCTCCAAACCCTTTTAAGAAGGTCACTCTACCCTGGTGTGAGGTTTGTAGAAATCGACATCACCCTGGTGAATGTTACTATATGCAAAAATATGTCCAGACACCCGCAAATCTGTATTGCACATTTTATAAGTTCGTGGGACATGCTGAGAAGGACTGTAGGGCATATGACCTCATGCATGAATGGTCAAGGAACACATACAAAACTCAAGGAGAAGTACAACAAGAAGTAAATGTTGCGCAATTTAATTCCCCAGGAAGAGGAAACTTCAACCCTCACAGTGGATTCAGAGGAAGAGGACGAGGAGGAGGCATGGGTCGAGGTTTAGGTCAAATCATTTGTTATAATTTCGCCCAGCTAGGTCTTTTGGCAAGGGACTATTAGAACCCTTGTACCACTTGTAGTTACTGCAACTCATTTGAACATGTTATCGAGGAATGACCAGCATTGCTGGCTAAGCTTCAGGAAAGACATGGTGGGAACCAACAAGTACAACTGATATCGGCTGAACCTCATGGAGAGGATTGCAAATTCATTGTTATGACGAGAGGAGGCGCTGTTATAGGAGAAGACAGGGTTACTCCATAAAAGACTACAGAGGGATCAGGGGTTAGAAGAGATGCAAAGAAGACACAGTTGTTCGATCCAAGGAAGGAAAAGCAGACATTTGAAGAGGCAAGAAGAGAATTTGGAGGAGACTGAGCTTCTTCATCTAAGGCAAAACCAAAAGTGAAAGAATGTGGAATTCCTCTGGCATTTGATCAGTCTACCTCACATGGAGATGGAAAAGAGGTAAGCAAGCTTGTAGGTTTCTTGTATACATTTATTGATTTAATTAAGGATGAAAGAGTTGTACAAGAACTACAACACTTAATAATACAGTATGAGATAGGAACAGTAGACCTTATGTCGAGTAGGGCCATGAACCAAGTATCAAGGAAGAGAAGGAAAAACAAGGAACTACACCTAAATGTTCAGATTGGAGACTATGACATAGATTATGTGGTCCTTGACTTGGGATCGAAAGTCAATGTGATGACAAAGCAGACCTGGGTGCAGATGGGAAAACCGAAGTTGATTTACTCACCTATCAGACTCAAGATGGATAATCAACAGTCAGTAAGCCCATTTGGAAGACGGGAGCATGTCCCTGTGGACATCGATGGGGTAAAGACTTTTGTAGACTTCGAGGTAATTGAGATTGTGGATGAGATCTGTCCTTATCCTGCGTTGTTGGGTGTTGATTGCACCTTCAACAATTCGACTGTTGTTGACCTAAAGAAGAGAAGAATGACATTTGAGGGGAATGGCCTTAGGGTCATTGCACCTCTGGATCTTGATGAAGGTCACAAATACACAGATCCCATAAGAGAAGAAGATCATGCATATGAGCTCACTTTATGGTTCAGAGTGGATGGATTTTCCACCTCCCTTGTAGCGAGAAGGATGATAATATGTTTTCTTGTGGACACCAAAGGAACTAGATTCATTGCCAATGCATTTCTAACCAAAGTTGTTGTCTAGGTTGATAACAATAACACCCAGATTTGCCAAATATTGAGCTTTAGAGGTAATCGAGTAGGCATCAGAAGCTTGTCATTTATAGTGGGTTGTGTCGACTTGATTTCATCTATGGGTTGGGTTTTTCTTATTGCATTTGAAGGTGGGGTTGATAGTTCCCCACCACCCTCTATGCCTATTGTTGCTTTCATAATCACAACCATTGGTACTATCGACGTGGCATCGATATGTTTTGTCACTCCACCTGGAAGTAACTTCTTAGATATAGTTATCCCAATTAATTTCATAGAATTTTCATTGGTTGTGCCAATGCTATTGCTATGTTTCATGTGGATAAAAGACATTCATTATGATTGGACAATGATTATGACAGCTATAAGTTTGGAGACAACATGCATTGTAATAGGGAGCATAGTGGCTRGAACTTTGGGTTTGAAGGGTTTTGGGAGGTGGATATACAATTCTTTTCAAATACTAGTTTGGGTGAAATGGGTAGCGGGTAGTTATATGCTAAATCGTGAAATTTCRTACGATTTTTTTGGGAGAATCCCTGAAGAATGGTTAACTCTGCAATAACCTTTTKCATTCTTGTTGAATGTTGTCCTAGTTGGAGTTCGATGCAAGTGGGAGGCATGGCCATGGAAAGAAAATCATTTATTTTCAAGAAAAGTGGGGGCTTAGTCTTATGAGAAGATGCATTTTTTTAGGAGAGATCACTCATGTGATGTCTTAGGGTGTTGTAATTTCTTGTGATAAGTAACTTAATTTTAATGGAGCATCTGTTTTATTATTTCTTCATCAAATAAAGTTTGAGTTTATTTATTTCAAGGCTTCATCTAAAATATAGCTTGATTATATATTGTATTATTTTTGCAAATAAACATTTTTTAATGCTATAAATTTTACAATGTTTTTATGTAAATGTGAAAATAATTTATTTTCACATTTTTTATAAGTAAAAGATGTTTTCTTATATTTTTAGTTAATTCTTTCATTTAAATCATTATACAAAATTAATTAAATATCTAACAATATTAATTATTACATTAACTTTTTTAATTAAAAATTACTTAAAATCATAACCCATATAATTTTAAATCACAAAATAAAGTAAAAAAATATGAAAGATTTTACAATAATTCTAAATCACAAAATAAAATTTAAAAATATGAAAATTTTAAGAATAACTATTAGTAAGTATAAAAAGAATATTTGAGGACATAAGTGTGGAATTACTTCAACTAATGATGAGTATAGATATTTGAGGATGCAATGCAACTTATAATACTTACCTTCAAGATATAGTCATTTCATTTTGACTTTGCATTTGTCATTAAATTTTTATCTTTATAGTTGAGACTTAAAACTTAAAAAAACATTTTTTTTAATTACATAAAAATTATTTATTTTTTATTTTATTGATTGTAGTTTTAAATGTGATTAGTTTAAAATAGATAGAAAAAGTATTTTAAAAGTTAAAAAATAAAAAAAATTAACAACTAATTCTCCTCATTAATGTAAGGCATAAAATTGCATTGTTTGTGTCTAATCTAGCCACAATGGCCCTACGAATGCTTTACTCCCCATGTATGGGCCAAACGACAAATGCATATATTTTCTTGACACATTCATTGCATAATAAGAGATGCAAATCAACTCGTGTCCAACCAATTGATAATGGCATCGTCGACCTCCCTTTTCTTGGTGTCCTTGCTTATTGTTACTTGGAATATTTCCAATGCTAATTATGCTGCGACAAATAGAAGTCCAAGTGATCTCAAAGGTCTCATAGAATTCAAGAAATCCATTGCAAAAGACCCCTTGAATTCTTTAGTTGATTGGACTGTTTTTTTCATCATTGTAACTAGTTCGATATAGTCAATGATTCCCTTGACAACACCATCTAGATTAGCTTAATAGAGACATAAATCCAAGGCGTCATCTCTCTATTCGTTACACATAGATACCCTTTGGATTCATTAGACTTAATCTCTACCTTCATCCATGGCTTTAGTCCTCTATAACTCACTCTATGTTTCCAACTCACAAATATGGATCTCTTTAATTATTTAAGGTATCATTCCTCACAATTTCGGTGGGTTTCCTCTTTCAGTATCTGGACCTTGCCAACAATTGCTGGGAGGGAAGTATTCTCGATAACATCTTCTAGTACACCAGTTTAACATCTATAAATATCCCAGTTAGCAAGCTTACAGGTAAAATATTAGAGAGTTTGGGTCTTATCTCATCTCGTCTAGTAAAGCACAGTAGATTATAAGATGCTGGCATTTCTTTTAGAAATATTCTAGGTTCCATTCCCAAATTTGTGGTGAACCTACAAATAAATTTCATTCTATTTAATAATATCTTGAGTGGTTCAATAACATCATATTTTGGAGGGATGGAAATGGTGCAGTTAAGGCATTTTTAGTAGTACTAACATTGATATGAAGAGCTGAAAATGGAATGAATGGTTTTGTTCAAGTCATAGCCAATCAAATTTAGATATTGTATATTTTTTTATATTTGGTAGATCAAAAGAGATGAATCCTTCAAGGCATTTTTAAGGCAGATCTAAGGCCTCTAAGTAATTTTAGATAGCTTTGATCATTTCTTAATTAAAATTTAAAAGAGCACATGTGTAGCCTCCCCCATTACTAAAACCAACAATTAAAAGTTTGTATGATACCATTAATTTAAATGCAAGGCATCATGCTAAAAATGACCATGCATATAATAACGATTTTAATAACATGAATGCAACTATTTAAAAATACACATAGGATCATGAAATTTATCAAAAACATAGAGTTTATGCACAACAATATAAACCCATAAATAAAAACATTGAACAAAGATCAAGCACTCATATTTTAAATCAAATGTGCAACCAGCTGCAAAGGACAGATGTTTCACCCAACCATAGACTTTCTACTCCAAATATCAACAACAATTCACTCCTGAGCTAGGGCTAGGAATCCACAAGAAATGGTGTCTCTCAAGGGTGTCTACTAACCACTTACAACAGCCTAGTTTCCTACAACCATCCCAATCCATCAGATCTCTTCTCCACGACCTACACAAACCAAGGAATGGGATCCCCTTCTCTGCTACACGGTCCCTCAGGTGCCTTTTCCCCTTCCCTATGGGCTCCAGTATAGGTTGGCTAGGAATCTCTCTTGTTGGTGACTCCATGGAATTTTAGTTGCAACAGGCTCTCAATAGAAAATTATTTTCTCTACACAACAAAACTCACTATACAATCCTAACAACTTGCTTCTTCATGCATTTTATAGATCCAACAAAGCTACCCACAAAACCCATTATGACTATCTTCCAATTCTAACACTCAACACCCTCTTGATGTCCCAAAATCTACACGTAAAAAACTACTCTCTTTTCCCATACGAAGTTCATTTTCTCCCAATCCAGTTGAATCTCACTCTCCCCAATGTTGATTGTACTTCATCCCCATTCTCTCACTAACAATGGTATGTGAGTTCTCACACCCCCTCTCTTACATGTATTCAATGATTGAGCTCTCATACACTCAAGGGAAAATTAGAAGGTTCACTCAAAACAATAATTTTAGGAAAAAGGATTGGGATTTAAGACACGTGAATAAAAACCCTTTATACCCCTCCTCTCTTGTGGAAACTTATCCCCCATCACTCTGTCCATGTCCATCCATAGCAGATTTCACATTTTATTTTATTATTTTTGATATACAATGTTTACATATTACATCATTTGTCCCACAACCATATATCATATTTACATTATACATCATTAAATTGGGGATTAAAAACATGAATGTTACATTCCCCTCCCCCTACATTTTGCACCGTCCTTGTTGCACAACATCATACTGGTATACATGTACAAAATTACATTATAATACTTATAATTTTTTTGCAAGTTCACAATTCCCACAATAGTCCCAACCATAAATTTATAGTTCCCCTCAACCTATACAACCAAAGGAATGTGTAACCCCCTTCTCAGCACCATAGTCCCTAAGGCTGTAGCATTCCCCTTCAAGGATTCCAATGTAGGTTAGTGAGGAATCCCAAAGACATGGTTCTAGGAACTCTAGCTTCCAAAACAGAGTGTTGCACACTTATATACAAATGCACATTTAGTTTTCTTCAAAATTTGCAAAAAATTGCAATTACTCCTCACGCATGGTCTTCTCATGCTCCCACGTAGCATATTTAGGACCGTAGTAGGTATATTGAACCTTTACCATGCCAATATCTTTGTTCCTGAGCACTTTCAATTTTTAGTCTAGGATGCACCCTAGTTCCACCTAAAGTTCCCTTTCATGTTTGACCTGGATCATGGTCCAATCAATTATGTGGTTAAGGTCATACACATATTTTTTCAATAAAGACACATGAAACAAATTATAATTCTCATAGATGAAAACATTGCAAGCATGTATGCAATCGGTCCTATCTTCTCCAAGACTTCAAATGTCCCATAGTATCTTGTTGCCAACTTTGGGCAACTTCTCAATCTTAGCAAGCTCCTTTTTTCTTTTACTTTTAAAAACACATGTTCACCCACTTTGAATTCCCTATGTGTCATGTTTTATTTGCATATCTATTTTTCTTGTCTCTTCAAACCTTTAAATTATGCCTAATCTTTAACATCTGCTCTCCCATTTCCTTTAACAAATCTCACCCAATAACTACTTTGTCTGCTAGGTTATCCCAACCCACCAGTCTATTTCATTTTCTACCATACACCCAGGTTTGCATTTTCTTTAACGAAATATTTAGAGGTAATCTGGTAGGCTGATAACAATAACAATAACATGTAGGTTTTTCAAATGCTGAGCTTTAGAGGTAATCTGGTAGGCATCAGAAGCTTGTCCTTTATAGTGGGTTGGGTTGTACTTATTGCATTTGAAGGTGGGGTTGATAGTTCCTCGCCACCCTCTATGCCTATTGTTGTTGTTATAATCACAACCATTGGTACTGCTATGGTCATAGATGCGACATCGATATGTTTTGCGGGTCCGCCATTTATAAGTGGGTTCTTACTAATAGTTACTTATATAACATTTTCACTGGTTGTAGTGCCAATGTAGTTGCTATGTTTCATGTGGAAAAAAGACAATGATTACGGTCACACAATGTTTATCTCAACTATAAGTTTGCAGAAAACTTGCATTGTAATAGGGAGCACATTGGCCAAAACTTTGGGTATGAAGGTTTTTGGGTGGTGGATATACAGTGCTTTCCAAATACTGGTTTGGGTGAAATGGGAAGTTGGTAGTTACGGTCTGAATCATGAAATTTCATCATAATTTTTTGGGAGAATCATTGAAGAAGGGTTAACTATGCCATACTCTTCTGCATTCTTGCTTAATGTTTTCTTAGTTGGAGTTCAATGCAAGTGGGTGGCGTGGCCATGGAAGGATAATCATTTATTTTCAAGAAAAGTGGGGCCTTAGTCTTTATCACTAGATGCATTTTATGCGAGAGCTCACTCGCGTGATGTCTTAGGGTGTTGTAATATCATAGAGCATACATTTAATTATGTCTTCATCAAATACAGTTTGAGTTTATTTATTTCAAGGCTTCATCTATAATCACTTGGTTATATATTTTTATTAATTTTGCAAAAAAATATTTTTTTAATATTATAAATTTTACGGTTCTATATTTTTATTCATTTTTCAAATAAATAGAGGTAATTGAGTAGGCATCAAAAGCTTGTCATTTATAGTGGGTCGTGTCAACTTGATTTCATCTATGGGTTGGGTTGTGCCTATTCCATTTGAAGGTGGGTTTGATAGTTCCCCGCCACCCTCTATGCCTATTGTTGTTGTCATAATCACAGTCATTGGTACTGCTCCGATCATCGACGTGGCATCAATATGTTTTTTCACTCCGCCTGGAAGTAACTTCTTAGGTATAGTTATCCCAATTACTTTCATAGAATTTTCACCGGTTGTGCCAATGTTGTTGTTATGTTTCATGTCGCAAAAATACATTCATTACAATTGGACAATGATTATGATAGCTATAAGTTTGGAGACAAGATGCATTGTAATAGGGAGCACAGTGGCCAGAACTTTGGGTATGAAGGGTTTTGGGAGGTGGATATATGGTGCTTTTCAAATACTGGTTTGGGTGAAATGGGAAGTTGGTAGTTATGCTCTAAATCATGAAATTTTGTTATAATTTTTTGGGAAAATCCGTAAAGAATGGTCAACTCTACCATACTCTTTTGCATTCTTCTTGAATGTTGTCTTAGCTGGAGTTTGATGCAAGTGGGAGGCATGGCCATGGAAAGATAATCATTTATTTTCAAGAAAATTGGGGCCTTAGTCTTTATCAGTAGATGCAGTTTATACGAGAGAGCACTCACATGATGTCTTAGGGTGTTGTAATATCATATGATACATAATTTTAATCGAGCATCCATTTTATTATGTCTTCATCAAATACAGTTTGAGTTTATTTATTTCAAAACTTCATCTCTAATCACTTGGTTATATATTTTTATTAATTTTTCATATAAACATTTTTTTAATACTATAAATTTTACAATGTTTATATGAATGTGAAAATATTGTTTTTAAATTTTTTTATGAGTAAAAGATGTTTTCTTATATTTTTAGTAAACTCTTTCATTTAAATCATTATACAAAACTAATTAAATATCTAACAATATTAATTATTAAGCTAACTTAAATTAAAAATTAAAAATTACTTAGGATCATAATTCATATAATTCTAAATCACAAAATAAAATAAAATAAATTTGAAAGATTTAACAATAACTATGAATAAGTATAAAAAGATAAGTCAAAAAAAAAATGTGACGATATAAGTGTGTCATTACTTACACTAATGATAAGCATAAATATTTGTAGATGCAATGTAACTTATAATACCTTCCTCCATAAAAATATATTGTAATTGATACATAGTCAATTCATTTTGACTTTGCATTTGACACTAAATTTTTAGCTCTTAAAAAATAATGTTTTTAATTGCATTAAAAGAACTACTTATCTTCTTATTGGTTGAAGTTTTAGATGTCGACTAATTTTATATGGTTTTAAACTAAATTGTAATTAAAAAAATAATTTTATCTTCTATCTTATTGGTTGAAGTTTTAGATGTTGACTAATTTTATACGGTTTTAAACTAAATAGTAAAAGAAAAAATAATTTTAAAAGTTAAATAATTTTATATGGTTTTAAACTACTTATCTTCTTTTGCGGATTGAGGAAACATAATAGCAATAGAAGCAGGAATGGCAATAAAAGCAGGAATGGTTTCTCCCCCAACGATTTCTAATACCTTAAACAAACTTATTTACAGCTAGTAGCGGGTCGAGAAAGTGTTTTTTGTTTTGTTTTAGTACCTATTGATGTTTTCAATTGGGTCTTTTTACCTTCGTACTTATTTTAATCCTCTTAGTAGACTAATTCACTCAATAAATGAATTTTTGGTCTAAGATGCACACTCATTCCACTTGAAATTTTCCTTCATTTTTCAATTGAAGCACAGTCCAACAAATTATGTGGTTAAGGTCATACACATATTTCTTCAATAAATACACATAAAACAAATTATGAATTCTCGTGGATACCGACAATGCAAGCATATATGTAGTTGGGCCTATCTTCTACATGACTTCAAATGGCCCATAGTATCTCGCTGTCAACTTTGAGAAACTTCTCAATCTTAGCGAGCTCCTTTCTTATTTTACTTTAAAAAACACATGCTCACCCACTTTGAATTCCATATATGTATTGTTTTTATCTGCATAGATTTTTTTTTTTGTCATGTGCAACCTTTAAATTATGCCTGATATTTAACATCTGCTCTTCCATTTCCTTTAGCAATTTTGGCCCAATAACTACTTTGTTTTTTGGGTTATCCTAGCTCACTGGTGTGTTGCATTTTATACCACACAAAGCATCAAAGAGGATCATCTTCAATGATTCTTTGTACCGATTATTGTAAACAAATTCAACCAAGTGAAGATAGTCTTCCCACTTGGATGGCTAGTCCATTACATACATTCTTAGAATATTGCTTGAAGTTATCAAAATTATTGCATATATGCTGCTTGAAATTATTACAAATATTGCTACCACTCTGCCTGATTCTTCTTTTCTTATCTCGCACTTTTGTGAATCAAACGCATGTTTTTGACCTTGGTCACACATTTGAATTACACTCAGAAGATTATGTTTCATATCTTCCACTAGTAGAACATTATCTGCCTTGATATCCTTATTTCCTATCCTAACTGTACCTCTTCCAACGATTCTGGCTCAGTCGTCGTTTCCAAAAGAGACTAACCCATCTCTTTCCTTTCTCAAGGTTAGAAACCTGTCTGTATCACCTATCATGTGCTTTGAACAACCATTGTGAACATACCAACTATGTTTCTTGTGTTTAGCTTGTAGAGAAAGTGTCCATTCTTCGTTGTCTCACTTATTCTACTTTCTTATCCATATTCTTTGAGGTTCATGTTTGTGACTGCTATTATTATTTTGTGATTCTCTTGGAGGAACTTTCATTCTACAATCTTTGGCCATGTGTCCAAAGTTGTTGCACTTGTAGAATTATGTCTCAATACTCAAGGATTCAGACCTGTTGTAGCTTATGTTATGTTTTTCACTAGGCCTTCTTGAATAACCATTTCATGCATAACTTTCTTGGTTGTCTCTGTTTCTGTTATTTTCTCTGCAATTTACAGCCTTATGTCCAAAATTGTTGCATGCATAACATAAACCAAGGAAGATAGTTTGATACCTAGGAGTTGTATATATTCTAAACTGAGTTACTCTTCTGAACCCTTCTTCTTATTGGGGCCTTCTTGTTTCTGATTGTCACTGACTTTGAAATATGAATCTTCTGGGTGGAGGTGTGTCTCTATGATCTTCCTTGTGAAACTTCTTGTCTTCTTTCGTCTCAGGAAATCCTCTGACTGCCTCTGCATACCTTCTTGGTTTTGTTTCTTGATTTGATGTTTTGGAGCTTGATCACTTTTATGTCTGGTTGTATCCTAGTCCAGACTTGTTATGATTTGGCCTTTGACTTCTAATAATCTCGTTCAAAACTTTGGAGTTGTTCTGCATGATTTTTTTTTTAAGATCTTTTCTCAATGTGATAATCTCTGCCTCCAAATTTCCAATGCTCCTGTCTCTTTCTTCTAACTGTTCTCTGATTGTTTCTTCAATTATGTTGTCTTCCTCTACTTGTAATTTTAATTTAGTGATCATTTTTTCTAGTTCTTTAGACTATGAATTCTGAACTCCCTTTTCCTTTAGTTCTTCCTGAAGTAACTTGTTTTTCTTCTTTTCTCGTTTTGTAATTTCTATGGCACTTAATAATTATTCTTTGTAGTCAACTTCTGTCTCTTCATATTCTTCTTCAGAGCCTTCTTCATCAGAATATTCTACTGCCATGAATAGAACCCTTTTTGTATCACTTTCACTAACTTCATCTTCATATGGTGAGGTGCTATCTTCTTTGGTGCAAAATCTTTTCTTGAAAAAAATACTTTTGGTTATTTTTCCTTTGTATTTTTGTTTTCAATTTGAATCATAATTTTCATTCCTTTTCATTTTCTTATGGGGACATTTGTTACAAAAATGATCAATGCCATCCCAATTAAAACAAATCAATGGATATTACCTCTATATTTTTTGGTTCCCTTTTTCAGTCTTCTGACGAAGTTAGCTACTTCTTCATCGTCTTCTAAGATGTCATTGTTGTTGCTATCTGACTTTGTCTTTTGCTTTCCCTTTTTCTTTGACTTTTTCGATGCTTCGAATGATACATCTTTTGTAATCAGATTATCTTGCTATGCTCTCATCTCATAAGTTCTGAGTGTCTCATGAAGCTCATCCATGGTCATTGTAGCTAGATCCTCTCTCTCTCTCTTCTAGTGCTGAAATTTTTGAATCAAATCTCATTGGTAGAGATATCAATACCTTTTTTACAATGACCTGTTAATTTAACTCGTCTCCCAATCCTTTGATATTGTTCACTACTTCATCAACTCGCAAAAATTAGGAAGTTGTGTTCTCCTCTTCATTCATCTTCAGTTGTTTGAATTTTTCTCTGCAAATTTGAAGTTTAGCTTCTTTGACTTTCTCATATCCTTCAAATACATTCTTCAACTTGACCTAGATGTCCTTTATGGAATCACAATGCATAACTTTGGTGTACATTAATTTAGAAAAACCATTCAGGAGTGCACTTGTATCTATTGCATTATTTTCTTCAAGTTTATTTCCATCTTTATCTATTGGAGGAACGATTGGTGCTTTGTATCCATCTATCACTGATCACCAAACATAAAATCCTAGTGCATGTATGTGTGTCTTCATTCTTCTGCTTCAGAAGGAATAATCTTCCCCATCAAATTGTGTTGTCCCAATACTAGAGTAATCCATGATCTCATTCGAGTGCTTAAATTGTCTCTTGAAGGACTCACTTTGATACCAATTGTTGCATTACTAAGAGGGGAGTGAATCAATAATAGAGCAATTTAATCCTTTTTAACCACAGTATATAAGTGTTGTTAACTTTATGATCAATTTAAAAATATCATTCAATAAGTGCAGAATAAATAAATCATGAACAATGAGCAATCATACACATACACAGTATACCAGTACTTTTATGTGGAAACCCAATGTGGGAGAAAAACAAATAAATTTTTTTCTTATATTTCTTTAAGAATTACATTCATTGGAAGCACCAAATTCCTTTTTTCTTTAGATGAAACTAGAAGGAGGCTCCAACCCCTTATTTTCATACTACAACCTGAGGGAAGCTCCAAATCCCCAATTCTCTAGCTCCAACTAGAAGGAGGATACAAACCCCTATGTTCTTTGACTACAATTGGAAGGTGGCTACAACCACCTATCTTTTCCCCATCTAGCCGCCCTAAAATATAAGTTCCAAATAACTGATGAAACCACTATCACACTGACACTATGAAATATGCCACGGTAAACATGTACCAATATGTGCCAACAACCTGTAACCAACATGTTCCAATAACTTGTAATAAACTTGTACCAATAACATTTAATCAACCTGTACCAATAACATTTAATCAACTTGTACCAACATATACCAACAACCTGTACCAATAATATCCTCAATACATTAGATCTAATAACATATATCTCATACCCAAATTTCATAAGAATATAACTCAAACCATGTGCATATATGTCTCTCTAGTCATGTGTCATACATGTGCATAGAATCATAATCATGAGTAACAAACCCTCACATGAACTAGAAATAAAATCCTCATTGTTATGCAACATCAAACTATACCAACAACTTCAACAACACATCACAACCAAAACCCCTCAACCATGTACCAAGAAATACAAGATATGCCTCAATACTCAACCCAACAAGATGTACCAATGATAAATACTAGAGATACCCGCACTGTATTTATGTAGATATGTCTCATTCAATATGTGCCACACAACCAACAACCTCTCTTGGGAAAATCCTCAATCTTCCATAACCATATCTAATGTAGACAACAATATCCAACTACACATAAGAATACGACCTTCCTTTTTGAACCTTTAGATAGATCTGTTTTACCTAATCACTATAGAACTTCCTAAAGACTCTGCTCAACCTCTACAACCTAAAACACACTTCAAACTTCATGT
Organism: Picea engelmannii; assembly: GCA_009831015.1. Taxonomy (NCBI): domain Eukaryota; kingdom Viridiplantae; phylum Streptophyta; class Pinopsida; order Pinales; family Pinaceae; genus Picea; species Picea engelmannii. The sequence continues at coordinate 933,635 of ML777798.1, read as the reverse complement.
CTAGTAGTGCTTCGCATGACATGGGATAGATATCCAGTGGGGGCTCACGTGATAGGCTCTACTCAACCCATGGGGGTGCTTCACGGGATGTCTACTGGGTGACCTGCGGGGATGACCCTAACTAGACTTTTTCACTATTTCTTCGCACTTCATTGTGGCCACAAAATTTTTTCGTCACTCTACCTTCATTTCTTTAGACTTGCGCAACTATAAATGTATCAATGAGTACCTACAATAAACCTTTCACAATAATAGATATTCAATGTGCTTAATAGGTTCTAATAAGAGACCCTTTCTCTCTTACTTATACTCTCCAAGTAGCTTCCTCTAGGGGTTATCTTCTAACTATTTTACCCAACTTCCTTTTTTTAGGGCTAACCCATTTCTAACTACTTTGTCCACTTACAACCAGTTTATCCTCAAATAGTAAACTCACCACTTTTAGTTGCAACTAATTTATTTTTAATTATTTTCTTTTTTCAACAACTTAACTCATGATCAACTCCTAGTTACAACCACTTTGACTAGTAAACTTATTCTAGGAGATTCTAGAATAAATTGACTTCTTTGACCTTCTAGGGGCTTCTAGATAACTCATGAGGGTTTTCCAACTTTACCAAGCCATATCTCCTCAAGCATGAGGAACTACATGATGTACCACATATCACTAGAAATGACATGACATGTACTATCCATCTAGAATAGTCTTACTTGCAAATTCACTTATCTTCATTACATTATTCTTCAACCAAACTTGGGTTCGTTAACCACATTGTTGGGGCTACCGAAATTTTCTACTGAACTTGCTTCAAGGGTTGACATCAATGACAACCAACCCAATTAATCAACATTTAATGTAAAAAATAATGTGCATGCTTTATATACTACTAGAATGTGCACACATTTACAAGATACAAAATTCAAAATCTAGGCAAAAACTTAGCCTATGTAGTAGATTTGAATTTCATACGAATGTACTCACATTTAATAAAATTTATCCTATCCATCTCTCATTTTTATGTGTCATCTCTCA
>ML777798.1:853497-916104 GCA_009831015.1 Picea engelmannii | reverse complement strand
TTGTTGGCAGCAATTTTTTCTCCCTTGAACAAAGCACAATCTATAGTCAGTATCTCATAATTTTGGGTCTGGTATGGATTTAGGAGACTTTTTCTCTGTATTGAGTTTTACGTCCCCTGGTTCCTTATTTTTCCAACCATATGGAGAATTTGTTGATGCCTCTTGTGTCACAAATGTATCCCATTTTATAGTCATGCTGCCTAAGTCACATAATGTGTCATGTTTTTGTTCAAGGGAAGTTTTAGCCCGAGTCAACCATTCTGCAATAACTCTTTTTCCTCTCAAGTTGGACTTCATGCATCTATCAAGATTGTATCAACATCACAATTATCTTTGTCATTTACTCGTGCTAGTGTGAAAGGTCTCCATTGACTTGTTGCTGACATGTTTTCTCTTATTTACTCTGACACATTGCTCTAAGAGTATGACCTAAAGTTTCACCCTATGCCTATTTCCATTATTGACAAGTGACCTTGCACTCAACAGATGACATACCATCATTGGTCATTGACTGAGCAGTTTATCTTGTGTTCAACATCAACAACAACCATCACATGTAGGGATTCGTGCAGTACCTTGGTTTCCACTTGACCCCATTCGTGGATTCCTTGTGTTTGTCAGTAGTCTCCATTATTGGATATTATTCAAAGAGTCTATGTCATGCGCTATTCCATCTGGTGCATGCCGGAGTCGTACCTCGGTGTGGTCCTTACAATCTTTTCGTCCGAGTGTTTGCAGATATTTGGCCTTCTGCTACCCCTCGTGTTGGGTGATGGAGGATGCCCTAATGTCTTCCTTCTAGTGGAGCTCTTCCTATCAACTTTGGTACATCTTGCTCTGGGATAGGGATCCAGAGTCATATTTGGTACCTTGGGGCTTGCAGTCATTAGTGGCACGTTCCCTCGCTATTGAAAATGGAATAACTTAATGTCCCATACTTGATAGATTCTACCAAGTGTTCGACATCAACTCATTTATTCACACTTGTTAGATTGTATCGTGGTACCTTGACACCCATTATCATCATCGATGGGTTCTCTTGCATTTGTTAACGATATACATCAATGACCGGTAATCAAAGGGTGTCTCATTGTGTTCGACCCGAGCACATCTATTCGCATATTGTAGACTCATACCATGACAAATCGTTTCGAATACTTCGAGTGAAGTACAAGCATCACATATTTTGTCTTTCTACCCGACATATTGTACCACTCCATAGATATCGGTACTTGGAGAGGATCAACTTGTTCACTCCATTGGTCCTAGATATCCTCTGTTCTTGATTTTGAGACATAGATCCACTATGTATCTTTTTGTGTCTATGATCTACTTTCACTTGGATTCACTGTGTATTCCTCGTGGCCATGCTTGCTACTTCATATACATCACATGGATCCACTATGTATTGTTTGTGCCCATTGAAATTAGTCATACTTTCATATGTACCATGGATTCGCAGTGTAATTGATTTGGAGGCCATGCTTACATCACTCCTGAGCATGCGTGTGCTCGACTTGGGAAGAGAATAATCTTACTTGTTTTTTGCTGATGGTTTCTGTTTTTGGATTAGTTGTTTGGGAACCTTCATGATTTCACTTCGTTTCATCCTCTCCTCTCAGAGTTATAATGTATTTTGACCATCATTTTTCCACTTTGTATCTATTCATGGCTATGATCTACTTTCACATGGATCCACTATGTATTCCTCATGGCCATGCTTGCTACTTCATATATATCACATGGATCCACTATGTATTTTTTGTGGCCATTGACATTAATGATACTTTCAATTGTACCATGGATCCGCAGTGTACTTGATTTGGTAGCCATGCTTACGTCATTCCTGAGCATGGGTATGCCTGACTTGGGAAGAGAATAGTCTTACTTGATTTTGGTTGACGGTTTTGTTTTTGGATCAGTTGTTCGGGAACCTTCATGAGTTCACTTCGTTGCATCCTCACCTCTCAGAGTTATAATTTATTTCGACCATCATTTTTCCCTTCTAACCTCACACATTAGGGGGCATCTGTTATAGCACAAATTTTCATGCCTATGCATTTGTGACTTGGACTTACCCTTTTCCTAACTTTCTAAGTAAAATCCCAAAATTTCCTCATCAAGTCATCTGAAAAACTTGACATTTGTTGATATCTGTGGGTTTCCTTTATGCAACACGTGGGCATCCACGCATTGCAAGATTGCATCCCGTGGATGCCCTAAAAATCATGAAAAATAAAATAATTCCACAATTTCGGGCAGCTTTTTCAGTTGGGCTCGTTTCCCAATGTCCCTGAGCTTGTACTAAATGGATTTCAACCTCCCCAACCTCTTTGTGATGGACCTATAAAAACACCATTGGTGGAAAATATGAGGACAAGTCTTATAGAGTAAGGTTATGTTGTAGCAAGCTTACGTAATCCTTACATGCTCTAAGTAGTATCCCCTAACCTTGAAACTCCTTTTTCAGTGTTACTTCCTCTCCTATATATTCATAAGGTGTCCTCCTATCCTTATTGGATTATGTGAGGAAGAGCCTAGTCATTGAGTTGATGCTCGAAATATTTGTGGGGGAACCCGAGCAGTTGGCTCCAAAGTAGTGATGACAATTGAATCGAGTTGTAACCAACTTTCACATATTGCTTGTAATAGAAGAGTTCTCTTTCCCTCCTATCTTATGTTCATTGCAATGTTATATGTTGTTATTGTTCATATATGTTTTGATTTATACACTTGATATATGCTTCTCAAACCTATAGCTACCTTCTTACAATGCTATATTGGTTTCTTATTGCAGGTTGGTTTCGACAGAGAACATGAGCTCTTCAAGAAATTGGAGCGGAGATCGACATTGAACGAAGGGTTTAAGGTGTAAGTCTTCTCCTTCTCCCTTCCTAGTGAAAAAGTAATTATTTCTTGTTTGCATGCTTGCTTGTAAAGGTAGATTTCAATCTTCTCATTTCGATCTTGCTTAAATATGACTTAACCCAAAGTCACGGAAAAAAAATATCTTAATCAACTATCAAAAGAAATCAAGAATGCATTGATAGAGTATTTTATTTTATATATATATATATATAACTTATCATAATTAAATACTTTATATTCCTATCAAACTTGAAATATATAATTGAACATTACCAAACTTGAAATATATAACTCAACATTTCATTATTTAAAGAACATATTAGAAAAGTATTTAAAGAGAAAAAATTCCTGATCATAATTAAATGTCAATTACTTTTCTATATTCTTAACAAACTTGAAATCCTTTATAAAGAATAATTTTAATACAATGTAAAATGAAATCAAAAGAAAAAAGTGTAAATACATAATTAAGTATTTTATTATTTCAAGGATATTTAAAGAAGCAAAAAAATAATATATAACTAAACATTTTATTATTTACTTAATTATTTCAAGGATATTTAAAGAAGCAAAAAAATAATATATAACTAAACATTTTATTATTTTAATAATATTTAAAGAGAAAAAACTTTATCATTGTTAAATATCAATGAACAAAATTAAAATTTTATGTACATAACTGCATTTAACAAACTTCATGATGAGCCTAACAGAAAAAACTGCATTTAACAATCTTCATGACGAGCCTAAAAGAAAAAGTGAATTCTAAGATTATTATTTTTGCTTTATATAAATGTTAATTCTTAAAAAATGTTTAAAAATAGGTTAAATATTTTTTAAATTTTACTTTAAACATATAATTTTATGAAAATATATTTTAATATTTATTTTATTTTATCCAAGTCTTATCACTATATGAGAGATTATTATTTTATTTATTTATATTTTAATATTTTATTTACTAAAATACGAGAGATTAATATAGTCTTATCACTATACGAGACATTAATATTTTATTTATTTTATATTTTAATATTTATTTTATTTTATTTCAAGAGAGATTAATATTTTATTTATTTTTTATTTTAATATTTATTTTATTTTATTTCAAGAAAAGTGGGGTCTTAGTCTTATCACTATATGAGAGATTACTTTTTTTGCAGAAGAAAAATTTCTCATTATATTATAATACAATATAAATACCAAAATTACATTTTATATGCTTTACATATATATAGCTTTTTGCTCCATCCACATTTAATTGATCAAAAGACTACAATTAAGAACCTAACTCTCGTCTCTTCTGTTTAAATTTTTGCTCGATCTTAACAACATATCTATAAGCCGGACCTAATGATGCGATGTCCAAAAACTCCATTTCTATTTGAATGTATTTATGCATACAACCGTGGTATTTGAGCACCAGATGTCGTTCAGATTCTTTGATACCCAATTTGGTGCACAGGGTATGGAAGATATTGGTGAAATTTGGTATTGTCTAGTCCCTTTCTTGACATAGCGTGGTCCATCTTGTGTACTGGTCCATGTAGCTTCCAATAGGGTAGTACTATTTTTTAATGGCATCCCTAAAGGAATCCCATGTGGGGGTGACCACAAATATTGAAGATTCCTTTGTGGCCCTTTGCTCGGACTAAGTATCCCACTAGTCCTTAACATGGGGAATGACCTTGAGGTGTGCAAAAGTAATCTTTTCCCTATCGGAAAAACTATGGACCAAAAAATACCCTTCGAGCAAATTCATCCATTTATCTACAACATCCGCATCTATCAGTCCTTCAAATAATGGAATATCAAAATTTAATTTTAACTTGAAGGGGGTTACATTGTCGCTTGAGGAAGATGTGTCCCCTCTGGGCATCCGTCGAAGGATCTGTGAAATGTTTTCCATCATTTCATTCCTTTTTCGTGCAAAGGATTCCTTGAGCAACAATTTAAAAGGATATACAACTCCATCATATTTCTTCTAGTCCCCCATGAGTTGTTGTCAGGGTTAGGGCAACCGATATTGCAAAGGCTCAACTGGTTCGAGTCTCAACTTCTTGCACCCAGATCTTATCGGGAACATGCACAAATAAAAACAAATGAAGAGCATACCACTCTGATACTATTGATCTTGATTTATGAGCAGAACAAAATGAATAACATATTGAATACAATAACTCAAAGATACAGATAACAACAACATATATCAAATGAACAATAACTTCTATTGAATAAATAAAATAGGTTGAAACTGTAAAATTGCAAAACTAAAAACAACTTGCTCGAATGGTGTTAGTTATCTCTGAGAAGAGACGTGCCTGCTACGCACATTCGTTTGAGCATAAATGATTACAATGAGGCTCTATAGTCTTTTTTAACATCACTCATGAAATCCAAAACTATAGACATCAAAAAACCTAACCCTAGGAGATGAAAGGCCAAAATTTATGTGAGCCCCAATGGGTAAGTTGGTACCTCAACTTCCCGAGGTCGTAACTTTTGCTTGCGACCTTAGTTTTAGGCGTGTGATATCCCGTTGGAAAGGTATTTACGAGAAATACGCATTATTCCATCAAACTCAAACTTAGACTACATTTTAACTATGGCAAGCCAAAAAAAAAACTGTTTAGGGCCCCGAAACCGCCCTGGAAGTACATAAAGGTGTACTGACATGAAAACTTCCAAAAAATCCAGTTGGAATAGGTGGGAAACCACCAATATCCACTTCGATGTTGTGTAGGGGTCCAGGACAACCCCAGAAGTGCAGAACCCACAATTAGAGACATTTCTATAGAGACATTTCTCACTTAATTTTCCTAAAGTTAAATTGCATTTTTCTCTTGTCTGGTAGCCAATAATGAAATGTCACTTGACCCTTTTTTAAATTACTCGAGCTTTTTCAGTATTAGCAAGTGTAAGGGCTATGCATAATACTATATAGTATTTCTTGTTATGCTTACAAGCTTGAAGCAACTACAAATGTTTATGGTGAATTTTAATATTTTTTAATTATATATATATATATATATATATATATATATATATATATATATATATATATTTATATATATATTATTGTCGTCCCCAACCCGTCGTTCCTTGAAAAATTTGGGAATGCACTCTAGTCATCATGGAGACGTGTCCCCTTGTCCCCGTCCCCGTCGTTCTCCCATCCCAAAAACCAATGCAACATAGTAGTTAAGTATTTTACTATTTCAAGAATATTTAAAAAAGCAAAAAAAAATAATATATAACTAAACTTTTTATTATTTTAATAATATTTAAAGAGAAAAATCTTTACCATTGTTAAATATCAATTACTTTGCTATATTCTTACCAAAATTAAATTTTTATGTACATAACTGCACTTAACAAGCTTCATGATGAGCCTAAAAGAAAAACTGCGTTTAACAAGCTTCATGACGAGCCTAAAAGAAAAAAGAAATTCTAAGATTATTATTTTTTCTTTTATCTATTTATATTTTAATATTTTATTTACTAAAATATGAGAGATTAATATAGTCTTATCAGATTAATATTTTATTTATTTTATATTTTAATATTTATTTTATTTTATTTGATAGATTAGTATTTTATTTATTTTCTATTTTAATATTTATTTTATTTTATTTCAAGAAAAGTGGGGTCTTAGTCTTATTACTATATGAGATTTTTTTTTCCAGAAGAAAAATTTCTCATTATATTATAATACGGTATAAATACCAAAATTACATTTTCTATGTTATATATATATATATATATATTTGCTTCATCCACATCTAATTGATCAAAAGATTATAATTACAAACCTAACTCTCGCCTCTTCTGCTTAAAGTTTTGCTTGATCTTGACAACATATCTATAACACGGACCTAATGATGCGATGTCCAGAAACTCCATTTCTATTTGAATGTATTTATGCATACAACTGTGGTATTCGAGTACCAGATGTTGTTTAGATTCTTTAATACCCAATTTGGTGCACAGGGTATGGAAGATATTTGTGAAATCTGGTACTATCTGGTCCCTTTCTTGACATAGCATGGTCCATCTTGTGTACTGGTCCTTGTAGCTTCCAATAGGGTAGTATTGTTCTTTAATGGAATCCCTGAAGGAATCCCATGTGGGGGCGACCAAAAATATTGCATATTCTTTTATGGCCCTTTGCTCAGAGTAATTATCCCACTAGTCCTTAACATGGGGGATGACCTTGAGGAGTGCAAAAGTAATCTTTTCCCTATCGGAAAAATTATGGACCAAAAAATACCCTTCGAGCAGATTCATCCATTTATCTACAACATCTGCATCTATCAGTCCTTCAAATAATGGAATATCAAAATTTAATTGTACCTTGAAGGGGGTTGTGTGGTCGCTTCAGGAAGATGTGTCTCCTTTGGGCATTTGTCGAAGGATCTGTGCAATTTTTTCCATCATTCCGTTCCTTTGTCGTGCAAGGGCTTCCTCGAGCAACAATTTAAAAGGATCTACGGCTCCATCATCTTTCTTCTAGTCCCCCATGAGTTTTTGTAAGGGTTGGGGCAACCGATATTGCAAAGGCTCAACTGGTTTGAGTCCCAAGTTCTTGTACCCAGATCTTATCAGAGACATGCACAAACAAAAACAAATGAAGAGCGGACCACTCTAACACCACTGATCCCAATTTATGAGTAGAACAAAATGAATAACATATTGAATACAATAACCTAGATATACAGAGAACAACAACATATATCCAGTGAACAATAACTTCTATTGAATAAAGAAAATAGGTTCAAACTGTAAAACTGTAGAACTAAAAACAACTTGCTCAAATGGTGGTAGTTATCTCTGAGAAGAGATGTGGCTGCTACGCACATTCGTCTAAGCAAAAATGATTACAATGAGGCTCTAGAGTCCTTTTTAACATCACTCATGAAATCCAAAACCATAGACATCCAAAAACCTAACCCTAGGAGATGAAATGCCAAAATTTATGTGAGCCCCAATGGGTAAGTTGGTACCTCAACTTCCCGGGGTCATAACTTTTGCTTACGACCTCAATTTTAGGCGTGTGATAGCCCATTGGAAAGGTATTTCCAAGGCATACACATTATTCCATCAAACTCTAACTTTTACTACATTTTAACTGTGGCAAGCCAAAAAAACACTGTTTAGGGGCCCAAAATGGCCTTGGAAGTACATAAAGATGCACTGACATGGAAACTTCCAAAAAATCTAGTTGGAATAGGTGGGAAACCACCAATATCCACCTGGATGTTGTATAGGGGTTTAGGACAACCCCAAAAATGCAGAACCCACAATTACAAACTGTCAAGATGAGCCAGTTGGAATAGGTGGGTGGCCACCAATATCCACCTGGATCACACATGCATGTTCTTGAGAACACACACGTGTTATTGGGAATGTGCCTATGTGGCTTGTTGAGTGGAGGTTCAGGGTTTGTCGAACTTGTCACATCAGGAACACGTGCACGTTCCTAAAAACATGCACATGTTCCTGCGAGTGTGAGTTCCTGCGAGCTCCATTACCACTCTATCGTCCACCAACTTCGTGTACTCACCCTTAAGTTGAAATCCCACTTATTACAACTTTAAATGAAAAAACAAATTCCTCACATAATAACATTTCATTATTTCTAAAATGTATTAAAAAATCATTTATAAGGAAAAAAATTCCTTACCTTAATTAAATGTTAATTATTTTACTATATATTCCTACCAAACTTGAAATATATAATTGACCATTTCATTATTTTTAAAACATATTAACAAAATAATAATATTTTTAAAACATGTTAACAAAATAACTTTGAAACTACTCTTCAATTCCCTATGCCTACTCCCATGTCTGACTTGTCTCAGAGTTGGTTGCCATGGGTGCAACGAGCATGGCTTGTTGCACATGGAGAGAGAGAGAGTGACTCCAAGATGGTATATGAAATTCTTGATAGCTTCGGTGCTGGACACATCGGTGCCAGATACATCGGCGCAGGGGAGCATATTTGCATCTTCATTCCAATGAAAGTGCCCGCGATGATGTCTGGACAAACCTATTGGTCTGAATTTTGAGGTCTAAAGATGCGGAAGGTAGAGGAGTCAGAGTCATGGCTTCCGAAGACCTAGAAGGGTACTTGGCTAAAGGTAGAGGAGGCCAAGGGGGATATGTAAAATACAACATTTTCTCCTTCATAGTGCCAAGGTTGACCGAAGTGGTAATCACCCTTGTACTCACTTTCTGGTTCAGAGTATATGGATTTCCCATCTCCCTTGTAGCAAGAAGAATGATAAGATACCCTATCTTCCACAGGGTGTATATACAAATTTAAGATGAACCAGAAGCTGAAATTGCTACCACATATACCTTACTAATTTTTGTGAATATCCTCTGAAGTTCAGGGTCTGAAACATTACAAAAAAAAAATTATAGCGAAAATTCCGCACTGACTCAATTCAAGATGATTCCAAAACCCTATCTTATAAAGGTTGTATCTATGAATGTATAAGGCCTCAGAAGCTGAAATTTTAACCCAACGTACCTTGATCTGTGTACTAAATATCCTCCAAGTCGTTCCTTTTGATTCATTGTAGAAAAAACGTTATAGCGAAAATTCCATGGTGGATCAGATGTATTAGCGAAACCCCAAGACCTTGAGCTCTAATACCATATGTTAAGAACCAAATATCAATATAGCATAGAAAAACCTTAGAATAAGTACTCAATCCCTTGAAAAAGAGAAAATTTCAGATAATAAGCCTCTTTGAGGGGGCAACCTCCTTTTACCCCACATAAATGTTCAAGTACAAGATGATTCCAAATGACAATGTCTCCTTAGTAAATATAGGAGACTAGGAGGTATAATTACAACTAATGGGATAAAGCTTAACACCCTCATACTTAATATTTTCCATGAGTTATTCCCAAATTCCCGGTAATTTTTCCATTAAATCCATTCACTTCCCCCTGTTGCATAATCTTCCTGTTTATATCTTCTCGACCTGCTATTTTTGGTCTGCGAAACCATGAGTTATGAATTCTAAATCTGTTGAAAACAAATTTCCCTATGGAGTCACCAGTTTGTTGACGATAAAAATCATAACGAGGATTTTTACCACAAAGTATTGCTAAAAGCCTATTATTATAAGCTAACGATATATATAATACTAGTATGTGGGACCCCCTTATAGTTTGGAGGATCAGATCTGGTTCTTATTTGATGTTATGTTGTTGTTCGACACTGCTTACAGGTTTGAGCATGATTGAGGTTCAAATGTTGGTTCTATTCACAACAAATGAGTGGTGGATAATTCGTGCTATGTGTGGGTTTCTTTACTCTAAATTCTCAATTCCATGTTACGAGAGCTTCTGTGAACTTTTATTTCTATGCTAATTGCGCCATGATCTATTACATATTACACCTACACAAAACATATTTTATTCATGGAAAAGGATAAAAGAAATATGGAATAAATCTAAGGAAGAAATTAAACTATGTTATTATGCTACTATGCTACACTACATGCATTGAAATTAAAGGATTGATGTTAGTCCTAGCTAACAAGGTCAGTGGCTATACAATTTATTGAGTTATATGGAAACACATGTGATATGCATTATGGTGTGGTTGGCAATGGTTAATATGACATAGGGTGGTGCATTTGGCAAGTAATGGATGTTGGTTTTGATGCATGGATTAATTGAATGGATTAATGGATCGGTTGGTTGGCGTGTACTAAGTGATTGAATGAGTAAAGGATGGAAGTGACATGCATTTAATGCATGTCACTCTATACCTCTCCCATTGGCTATCACCCTATATTGGTTATTGTTCAATTGTGTTTCGCTATGGTTAAGCTTCGATTTTCAGGAAAAGAAAGAACTGCTCGGCCAAGCTCGCGTTTTTAAGGATTTTTTGTTACAGGTATGTCTTTTCGCCATCCATGGACCCTCTTTTGTTATGAAATAGATATTGGCTCGGTGATGTATGGGTCTATTCTTTTATTGAGAGTAGAAACTATGTAAACTTGTGATATTTCTCTGAAATGGTTGTTCTGTGGTTTTCGTTGCAAATGGAAAACGATGGATGAAGTCACAGTGTCATTGATTATTCTGAGTGTGGAAGCCATGAAGTGTCTCTGTCGTCTTTATGGGTTTTTTGTTGGAGGTTTCATTCGGTCCAGACATGACCGAATGTCTCCACACATTTCTTGTCACCTTTTCTAGTCGTATTGTTGTTATGTGGTTGTTGGGTATGATTTCAAACCACCTTGTGTCATTGTATATCATTTCACCTGAGTATTGGCTCGTTTATACTATTGGTGTCTGTGTATTTGGTTATGATGGCTATTATGCCAAGGGGATTTCTTTGAGTTTGATTTCTATTTCATGGCTCTATTTTATATCAGCATTACTCGGGTTGATTAGAGAAAACCGCGAGGGTTATGCTTTGTGTGTTTTGGGTGTTATTTATTGGCCCATGACGGACCTCTGTTTCTCTGTTCATATTCTCTCCTGCCTGTTGAACTCTCTCCTTGTATTGCAAAGCTATGTGTGATATGGCCTATGTGTCCACCGTATGTCTCAAAGGTTTCTCACTCGCTCTTGGGGGTTGACTCCAGTCTCCCTGTGTTGGTCCACAGAGTGAACCCTTGATTAGTGAAGGCTCGATTTTAATAAATGGATCCTTTTATATCCTGTCAGGTATATTGTTGATTGTTATAAGTTGGTGGGATATCGTCAATAATGTTTGATTTTTGGCTTGTATCTGTTTACTAAGTTGAAAGTTGTTTTGGTTATTGGTATTTAGTCACTGCATTGTTTATTATAATAGTGGAATCGATAGCTCAACATGGTTAATTGGGTTATTTTTGAAATGGGATTGGATACACAGTCGTTGTCTCTTATATTGTAATAATTGGATTGTTAACCCAACATTAGTTTATAGTTGATTAAGTCACCGCAGTGCTTTGTGTGTGATGCGTTGGTATATGTGGGTTTCCTATAACATGTTTAAGTTGAATTAATGGTTGTTGTTACTGTGTGTTTTAATTGCCAATCAAGACTATTTCAATTTAAAATCATGATAGTCGTGAATTGGCTATCCACTGCATATGTTTATGGATATCGTTTGGTTGCACCATCAGAGATTGGCACGGGATTTATAACAATATGATTTCATTATTAAATTGATTAGAGGAATGGAATTGGGCACTATTTTTGTGTCTGTTTAATTTAAGGAAATAATTCATGGATAGTGGTTGATGTTTTGATGGAACATAATGGAAACAAGTGACTGTGTGTTCATTTGGGAATTGTTTAAATATTGAATGAGACACATGGGAAGAAACAAAACTCTGATACAGGTTGTTTTGGAAGGCATATGATTTTGAGTTTGATGACATTGTGTTAAAGATTGAATTTCAAACAGTGACCAAGTTGATACACGTAAATGATTAAATTATACACAGTAGTTGTTTATTTGATCAAAATGATTATTTGGTTAGTGTTGGCTCTTTTGCTTTTAATATAGAATGGTTTTATGGAATGAATGAATTAATTTTGCGAACAATAACCTCTATCCTCCCTACCATTATTTCACTTTTCATTAATTACAGTCCCCTTGTCTTCCCATATTCATTTTTCACTCCCTGTTCCTAAAATTTAATTACAGTTAAGAAGAATTATGCATTGTAACAATTTGAAGTCACAGTTTCTTGGAGGGATTACAGTGACATGTTCTTTGGTTTACATTACAATTGATTGTTTGTTGTCTGTGAGCAGTAATCATGATTCTTTTCCCCCTCATTTTAACATTTTTCGTTCAATACAAACCCCTTGCATATCCCATAACCTTTGTTCACCCCCTGCTTATTGACAATGGTTAAACAATTTGTATGGATTGTATTGCATGATTCTGATATGTTGCCGAGCCAAAATTTATTTCAGATTTTAAAAGAGTTGTCATGTATGGTTGTTAAAGGAACTATTTTCTAATAAATTATGCATAGAGGAATGAGATTTTTCAGCCGAGGTATCCATGGCAGAGGTAATCGAGGAAGAGGTAATTGGAATAGAGGCCCTAGAAGGCCAAGATTCTCCATTCACTTTGATGCTGACTTGCAAGAGTTAGGATAGCTATTTCACGCTAGATTTTTCAATTGGACTGGACAAGGAGTGGTCCAACTTAGTCCTGAGAAGCCTCCCTTCCAAGCTCCACAAGTTCCTGGTATTCCCGTGCCCCCACAAGTCTCATTGCAAACCAAGTTTCCTGAAAACAACGGATGGCAAGAGATTGTCCACTCAATAGTCTCCCAACATCGTGGCTGGACCAATTTTTCCTTACCTGCTCCCCCACCTATCAATCAGATTGTCCAAGATTCCCTTATCCACTCACCAGTTCAGTCCTCACATGCTAAAAAAAGGTTGAAAACTGAGGCCCACCATGCCCCTGACAAAGGAAAATCTAATGTTGCCCCTTTCTCAACCTCCAATGGCTCTGATAAATCCGTGTCCTCCCGGATGGATTTGAGGTAAGATTGTTCTCATGTGATCAATGTGATTAAGCCCAAAGGCTCAACACAACCAAAGGAAAATTCAGAGAGATCAAAAGGTGACAACAACAACAAGGGAAATATTGCATCTCAGAGTGGAAAATATGGATTTTGAGTTTTATTTTATTTATTGTTGATGACAGTTGGCTTCAGAAGTTTTGGACAACATGGTTTTTGGATATATGAGTAATGTATTTTTGAAAATAATTTCAAATATCAATGAGATAAATTGTCAAACATGAATGTGATAATGGGAGTCGCAAGGAGGGATGTTTTGTTTAATTAACTAGTTATGTTATGGTTTTTAAGAGCTAAAGTGGAGTCACAAGGGGTCCCACCTACTAGTAATTATTTATTTAAAACCCTTATTATGATTTATTACTTTTCCCCCTAACTAAAAAGTTGGTTGATTTTTTAGTTAACTTAACTAATGAAGTAGTTCAACTACTTCAACCAATTCTAATTTTCTTAAAGGAAAAAGGAAAGGGAAGACAAGAGGAGAATAGAAGGAGAAACACACTAAGGTTTTCTCTTTGAGTTTGTGTTGAGATAGATCATTTTTCATTCATTCCTTAATTTATCACAACCTAATTCTTTTTTATGATAGCAGGGTCTTGTTGTAGACAACAAGATTCATGGCTGAATTACATCATTCAGACACATGTTTTTCAAAGGTGTCGATCTATCTTTGATAGTTTGTGTAGACTTGTCTGTTTGTGAATTAGTTTTCATGACTGAAAAAGGTTATTGTGTAGAGTCGAGTGGGAAGCAATCCGTGGCAAGCTAATCCATCTTTTAGAGTTCAGTTTTTGATTTTCTGTCAGAGTTCCTTTTGTATGTTTCATTGGGGACGTCTAAGTTTGACTTTGGTCCAAAACTTCTTCACGAAATTTTGTAAAGAGAATGACTCTTTGATGAGTTGGAATGAAAGAAAGGATTTATTTATGTCTCATCTATCTTGATTATCGATTTGGTGTATTTACTTCTGTATCTATTTTTATCTCATCATTTGTTATGTTAAAGAAAAAACATAAATAATGATTTTTTTAGCAAGATTTTTTTTATAAAAACCATCCTAAGCACTTGCAATCAATACTTGTGAGTTAGGATATTAATTTTGATGGCTATAAACATAGGGTGATATTCTCGTCTATTTTTCTTTAGCCAAGAAAAATATGAAAATGCATGAGTAAGATCATCTCATATATTTTCCTCAACATTTATTTGGCGACCATACTAGAGAGATCTTCAATATCTCTCTGGTTAATTTTTATACTTGATTATTGTCGATACAACTATTTTTTCTGATATTGATTCTTTGATTGTTTTGTTTCTTAATGACTGTTCCTGTTGCAAGGCAACCCGATATTGAGCCCGGTCTTCAAGATCAGACCAACATTGCTTTGAATCTGTTTAACACCATTTTAGACACTTCCAATACTCTTGCTAAGTTTAATCATTCGTGGGAAGAAATTGAAGGAGATATTAGTGTTGAATAATGTTGGGAAGCTAGACGTAGACAACCTAGAAATCAGAAGTAACTTTTTTGTTCCTTTAGTTTTGGCCTTTCTTTCATGTCCTTAGACCCTCATGTTTCTAGAATAAGAAGAGGCTTATCACTTGAAATTAATCCTATTGTTGAAATATGAATAAAGAACATTGTATTTTCAACCCAACAAATTTCTCTAAGGAGAACTTTGTCTCATTCATCCAGTTTGTCTTTCTTTCCCTTACCTATCATCCACAAGATGGCATCTAGTGGTGGCTCCCGTGGCACTGGAAGTGCTTCCTCCTCTCAGTCTTCATCTTTGTCAGTGATTGGTAGCTTATATAGCCACCCTATCCCTATCCAATCTATCACCAATGCCACCAAAGTCATCAAAACGTATGGGCTTTCTCATTTTGAAGAAGATGCTACAACCACACCGTGGCATGTTTCCTCTACTCTTAACCTAGCACCTGTTACTTGTCGACTTCCTAAATTTAAGGAGCATCTCCCTAGGTTTTCAGGAAATAAAACTGTTACTACAAATGAACACTTGGTGGCATTTTCTAATGCTTGTCACAACATAGGAGCCAATGACAATGATACGTGCATGCGTTTATTTGTCAATTCCTTGGAAGGAAAGGCTGTGGCCTATTTCTTTGACCTTCCTCCTAAGATTTTGTCTACTTGGGAGGAGTTAATCTATTGGTTCAGATCCACTTATGGGCAATCTAAAAGCCCAGCTGAGAAGTTATGGGAGTACAATAACATCTCCTATAAGGATGGTGAAACCATCAAGTCCTTCAACTTGCGTTTCACTAAGCTATAAAATGAAATCCCTGAACTCATTCAAACTCAGAACCAAGCCACTTTCATGCACTACTACAATGCATTACCTTCCCCATATCATCACAGGCTTGAGGAAAAATCCAATGATAACCTCGGTTTCACTTTGCATACTTGTTTAGAGTATGAAGAACATCTTGAAAGAACATGTCTTCTTCAGGGAGAATCAGTTGAACAAACAAACATGTCTTCACTCTTACAATTAGTACAAGATATGAATAATAATATGATAGCATATGAGAGAAAGGGAATTGTCTCCCCTCTCACCCTTGGAGCTTCATCCTCTTATGCACTCCCCTTTAGGAATCTGATTGAAAATAATTTTCAGCCTAAAGCTATCTTTCCTTGAAGTTGGTGTAACTTTTTCGAGGAACACCATGAGGAATCCACATGTGAGGTAAGGAAGAGTGCCAGAGATAATATATTTGGTAAAAGACCACAAAATGCCATCATTGTCCTAGATTTTGCAGAGCCAGAGGATGTCATGATCATCAATAATATGAACAAATAATATGCTCCCAAGGGAAAATCTGATCCTCCCCGCAATTCTTCTATCTCGAGTTCATCCTCACCAGTTGCTATGGTTCAAGTTCCTAATGTTCCTGACATTCAAGGAACTACCTCCCCTTTCCCCTCTTCCAAATACAATATTCTAAATCAGTTGGCCAACATCAAAGAAGATTCCACCCTTTTGGACATGGTTGTCGTCCCTGAACAACAGAGGTATCTGAAACAATTCATCGAAGGAAAAGATTATGTTGTAGCCAACCTATCTGAAGATGTAAACAAAGAGGATTCATCTGTAAATAAGGTAGGTGTACATAAGTTTAGATACCCTGTAAAAAATCCCCCTTTTTATATTTCTGTAAATAATATGGATAAGATCGCCCATTTTTTCCTTATTGATGGCGGTTCGGGCCCAAGTGTGATGTTGAAGATTATTATGGAATAGATAGGCTTGTCTTGTACAAATGAAAATGCCGGAAGTATGCTCTCCTATAATAGTCTAAAATAAATGACCATAGGTGAGATTAAAGATGTGACCTTAGTTTTGTGTGCACACCCTGGAATAAGGACAACCCTTAGCATTCAAGTAATTGATATGCCTGTAAGAAATTACTCAATCACCTTGGGAAGAGATTGGAAAGCTTTAACGGGTGGATACCTCTCACTAGATGGAACACATTTATCCGTTCCTCGGAATGCTAAGAACATTATATTCCTTAGAGAGGGAAGATGACCTAAGAGTGTATTCCATCTTTGCTGAGTAGGATAACATTCCCTTGGAACAAATCGATTTAGATTATGGTATGTGGCACATGAACTTTGATGGTTCATGCACTAATGAAGGTAACGTAGCTTGCATTATCTTGATTTCTCCTGTAGGAAAAATGCATAACTTTTCTGATAGGTTGGAGTTTGCTTGCACAAACAATGTCACTGAATTCAAAGATTTTTCATTGGGCATTGGAAATTCCTATAATCTTGGTTGTGGTCACCTTTCAGTTTTTGGGGATTCCAATCTTGTTTTCAACCTTATACGGAAAATTTAATCTTCTAGCAACAAGTTGATAAAATGATACAAACCAACAGTTTGGGCGATTATCTCGAACCTTTTATCTTTCAACATCACTCATGTTAAGAGGGAGTTAAAATCAATGGTTCATCGGTTAGTTGTTTTTGCAGCCTCTCCTAATCATCAACTTCTTCCACACAGACCTGATTGTACCTTTCAATCTCTATATCATCCACATAGCCCTGAAAATATAGAATATTGGCAGGTCTTCCCTAACGATGAGACAATTTGTTCTTTCATTCAAAATGAACCTTTCAAGCCCAAGGAAATTATATCCATAGAAGATAACAAGATTCCTAAAGGTTTGAATCCTCTAGATAGTTCATTTTCATCAAGTGATGTAGGCAACAAAGTGAAACATAAATAAGAGGAGTCGAAAAGGAAGGTGGGTGAAACCATCTCCTTGAACATTGAGACACCCGAGCCTCCAAAGAATGTTTAAATAGGTGCCAAATGTTTTGATGAAGAGAAAATGAAGTTTTCCAAATTACTTGGTGAATTTCAAGATGTTTTTTCTTGGTCTTATAAGGATATTCATGGTTTTGATCCTGGTCATATACAACATGTCATCCTCATCAGGGAGGGCATAAAGCCAGTTAGGAAAAAACAAAAACCTATCAATCCTGCATTGGAAGAAACTATTCAAAAAGGATTGGAAAAAATCTTGAAAGCTGGTATCATCTTTCTAGTCAAGTATTTTGAATGGATTTAAAATTTGATCCCTGTCTGGAAAGCCACTGAACATATAAGATTTTGCGTTGATTTTTTGTGCGGTTAAGCAGGCTATTATGACATATTTTTCTCCTCTCTCTAACATAGAAATAATTTTGCAGTAGGTCACAGGGTCATAGACAATGCCCTTACTCAATGTGTTCTCCAGTTACAATCAAATCAAAGTAAAAAGGGAAAATTCTTACAAAACCATCTTTGTCACTGATTGGGGTACCGTGACTTATGAACATATGCTTTCTGGCTTACCTGACGCAAGTATCACTTTTAGAATATCTATACAAATAACTCTTGATTAATTGATCAGTATTCATATCTATCTTCATGACCTAATTATATACGTGAAAGGGTTGTTAATTACCTCAGAGTGTCAAATGTTATTTCTGGTTCCCTTCAAAATTTATTTTTTCCTAGATACTAACTCTTACATTCTAAAGGATTTGCAGTAGCAATTGTTTTCCTACAACACTAACGATTCTCACTTGAAACATTACGTGGGTCCAACTTGAAAAGTTCTAATGTTGTTTGGATTTTCTGTATATTAGTAGTGTAACTATGCTTTCTTTTTTCTACTATTTTTCATTTCTGCTTACAGTAGTTTGATTTCTGCTTTCTATTTTTAATGATTTCCTGTTGCTTTTACAATTCTGTTGTTTTAAATTTTGCAATTTTAATTCTGTCATGATTTTTATTGTTTTTTCATCTTTTAGTTGATTTTGGTAAAAAATAAGATATTGGATCAGTTCTACCATAGTGACACTCCTGAAAGGTATTGTTAGTCAATAACAATAAATCTTACATAGATGTTACGATGTTTCCCCTGAAGACACTTGAATTTGTTATTTGCTTTCACTGTTGTCTTATAAAGAAAACGATTATCTCCCGCCTCTGCTTTCCATTTCTTCATCCATTGAGAATTTAAAAGAGCCAGTCCATGATTTTTGTCATTGAAGTAAAGAGAAAATTCCGGTTGAATGTTTATGCAGAGTGGTAAAACCCCTCATACTTAATATTTTTCATGAGTTATTCCCAAATTCCTAATCAACTCTCCATTAAATCTGCTCACTTCCCCCTGTTGCATAATCTTCCTTGTTATATCTTCTCGACCTGTTGTTCTTGTTCTTCGAAACCATGAGTTCTGAATTCTAAATCTCTTGAAAACAAGTTTCCTTGTGGATTCGCCAGTTTGTTGACAATAAAAATCACAATGAGGATTTTTTCCGCAAAGTATTGCTAAAATTCTATTATTATAAGCTAATGATATATATAATACTAGTAGGTGGGACCCCCTTGTAGTTTGGAGGATCATATTTGGTTCTTATTTGATGTTATGTTGTTGTTCGGCACTGCTTACAGATTTGAGCATGATTGAGGTTCAAATGTTGGTTCTATTCGCAACAAAGGAGTGGTGGATAATTCGTGCTATGTGTGGGTTTCTTTACTCTAAATTCTCAATTCCATGTCATGAGAGCTTATGTGAACTGTTATTTCTATGCTAATTGTGCCATGATCTATTACATATTAAACCTGCACATATGTGGGTATATGCGGGTAACAACAACCATTAATTCAACAACCATTAATTCAACTTAAACATGTTGTAGGAAACCCGCATATACCAACGCATATAAATGCGTTGGTATAGGCCGGTTTCCTACAACATGTTTAAGTTGAATTAATGGTTGTTGTTACTATGTGTTTTAATTTCCAATTAGGAGTATTGCAATTTAAAATCATGATAGTCATGACTTGGCTGTCCACTACATATGTTTATGGATATCGTTTGGTTACACCATCAGAGATTGGCATGGGTTTTATAAAAAAATGATTTGATTATTAAATTGATTAGAGGAATGGAATTGGGCATGATTTTTGTGTTTTTTTAATTTAAGGAAATAATTCATGGACAATGGTTGATGTTTTGATATAATAGAGTGGAAACAAATGACTGTATGTTCATTTGGGAATTGTTTTAAATATTGAATGGGACACATGAGAAGAAAAATAACTCGTATATAGGTTGTTTTGGAAGTCATATTATTTTGTGTTTGATGACATTGTGCTAAAGATTGAATTGCAAACAATGAGCAAGTTGATACACATAAATGATTAAATTACACATAGTAGTTGTTTAATTGATCACAGTGATTATTTGGTTAGTGTTGGATCTTTTTCCTTTAATATAGAATGGTTTTATGGAATGACTTAATTAATTTTTTGAACAGTAACTTTTATCCTCCCTACCATTATTTCACTTTTCGTTAATTAGAATCCCCTCACCTTCCCATATTCATTTTTCACTCCCTATTCCTAAAATTTAATTACAGTTAAGAAAAATTATGCATTGTAACAGTTTGAAGTCATAGTTTCTTGGAGGGATTACAGTGACATGTTCTTATGTTTACATTATAGTTGATTGTTTGTTTTCTGTGAGAAGTAACCATAATTCTTTCCCCCCTCATTTTAGCATTATTCGTTCAATAAAAAACCCTCTCATATCCTAGAACCTTTATTCACCCCCTACTCATTGACAATGTTTAAACAATTTGTATGGATTGGATTGCATGAATCGGATATGTTGTTAAGCCAAAATTTATTTCATATTTCAAAAGAGTTGTCATGTATGGTTGTTAAAGGAACTATTTTCTAATCAATCATGCATACATGAATGATATTTTTCAGCCGAAGTAGCCATGGCAGAGGTAACCAAGGAAGAGGTAATTGGAATAGGGGCCCTAGAAGGCTAAGATTCTCCATTCACTTTGATGTTGACTCGCAAGAGTTAGGCCAGATATTTCAGGCTGGATTTTTCAATTGGATTGGGAAAGGAGTGGTCCAAACTAGGCCTGAGAGGCCTCCCTTCCAAGCTCCACAAGACCCTGGTATTCCCGTTCCCCCACATGTCTCAATTCAACCCGAGGTTCCCAAAAATGACGGATGGCAAGAGATTGTCCACCCGATAGTCTCCCAATATCGTGGCTAGCCCAATTTGTCCTTACCTGCTCCCCCACCTATCAATTAGATTGTCCAAGTTGCCCCTGTCCACTCACTAGTTCAATCCTCACATGCTAGAAAAAGGTTGAAAATTGAGGCCCACCATGCCCCTGACAAACGAAAGTCTATTGCTCCCCTTTCCTCACCCTCCAATGGCTTTGATAAATCTGTGTCCTCCCGGATGCATTTGAGGGATGATTGTTCTCATGTGATCAACGAGATAAAGCCTAAAGGCTCAACATAGCCAAAGGAAAATTCAGAGAGATCAAAAGGTGGCAACAACAAGGGAAATATTGCATCTCAGAGTGGAAAATATGGATTTTGATTTTGATTTTATTTATTGTTGATGACAGTTGGCTTTAGAAGTTTTGGACAACATGTTTTTTGGATATATGAGTAATGTATTTTTGAAAATAATTTCAAATATCAATGAGATAAATTGTCAAACATGAATGTGATAATGGGAGTCACAATGAGGGATGTTTTGTTTAATTAACTAGTTATGTTATGATTGCTAAGAGCTAAAGGGGAGTCACAAGGGGTCCCACCAACTAGTTATTATTTATTTAAAACCCTTATTATGATTTTTTACTTTTCCCCCTAACTAAAAAGTTGGTTGAGTTTTTAGTTAACTTAACTAATGAAGTACTTCAACTACTTCAACCAATTCTAATTTTCTTAAAGGAAAAAGGAAAGGGAGGAACAAGAGGAGAATAGAAGGATAAGCATACTAAGGTTTTCTCTTTGAGTTTGTGTTGAGATAGTTCAGTTTTCATTCATTCCTTAATTTATCAAAGGCTAATTCTTTGTTTTGATAGCAGGGTCTTATTGTAAACACCAAGATTTAGGGATGAATTACATCATTCATAGACTTGTTTTTCAAAGGTGTTGATCTATCTTTGATAGTCTGTGTAGATTTCTTTGTTTGTGAATTAGTTTTAATGACTGACAAAGGCTATTGTGTAGAGTTGAGTGGGCAGCAATATGTGGCAAGTTTATCCAGATTTTAGAGTTCAGTTTTTGATTTTTTGTCAGAGGTCCTTTTGTATGTTTCATTGGGGACGTCTAAGTTTGACTTTGGTCCAAAACGTCTTCACAAAATTTTGTAAAGAGAATGAATCTTTGATGAATTGGAATGAAATAAAGGATTTCTTTATGTCTCATCTGTCTTGATTATTGACTTGGTGTCTTTACTTCTGTCTCTATTTTTATTTCAACATTTGTTATGCTTAGAAACACACATAAATAATGAATTTTTCAGCAAGCTTTTATTTATAAAATCTAGCCTAGGCACTTGTAATCAATACTTGTGAGTTAGGATACTAATTTTGATGGCTATAAACATAGGTTGATATTTCCATCTATTTTTCTTTAGCCAAGCATAATCTGAAAATGCTTGAGTATGATTATCTCATATCTTTTCCTCAACATTTATTTGGCGACCATACTGGGGAGATCTTCAATATCTCTCTAGTTAATTTTTATACTCGATTATCATTGATACATCTATTTATTTATTTATTTTCTGATATTGATTCTTTGACTTTTTATTTATTAATGACTGTCCCTGTTGCAAGGAAGCCCAATATTGAGCCCGGTATTCAAGTTTAGACCAACATTGCTTTGAATCTGTTTAACACCATTTTAGACACTACCAATACTTGTGTTGAGCTTAATCATTCATGGGTAGCAATTGAACGAGATATTAGTTCCCAAGAATGTTGGGAAGCTAGATGTAAACAACCAAGAAATCAACAGTAACCTTATTGTTCATTCAGTTTTGGGCTTGTTTCTAGAAGAATAATAGGCTTATCACCTGAAATTAATCCTATTGATGAAATAGGGAGAAGGAATGTTGTGTTGTCATCCCAACAAAGTTATCTAAGGAGAATTTTTTCTAATTCATCCAATTCATCTTTCTTTCCCTCACCTATCATCCACAAGATGGAATCTAGTGGTGTCTCTAGTGGTAATGGAAGTGCTTCCTCCTCTTAGTATTCAACTTTGTTAGTGATTGGTAGCTTATATAGCCACCATATCCCTGTCCAATATACCACCAATCCCACCAAAGTCATAAAAAAGTATGGGATTTTTCAGTTTGAAGAAGACGCTACAACCACACTATGACACGTGTCCTCTCCTCTTAACCTAGCACCTGCTATTCATCTACTTCCTAAGTTTAAGGAGAATTTCCCTAGGTTTTTAGGAAATAACACTGTTACTACAAATGAACACCTGGTGGCATTTTCTAATGCTTGTCACAACATAGGAGCCAATGATAATGATATGTGCATGCATTTATTTGTCAATTACTTGGAAGGAAGTGTTG
This sequence comes from Picea engelmannii, assembly GCA_009831015.1. Lineage (NCBI taxonomy): Eukaryota > Viridiplantae > Streptophyta > Pinopsida > Pinales > Pinaceae > Picea > Picea engelmannii. Next base: position 892,726 of record ML777798.1, on the reverse strand, counting down.
TGGCTGATTTCTTTGACCTTCCTCCTAATATTTTGTCCACTTGGGAGGAGTTAATCGTATGATAGCATATGAAGGAAAGGGAACTGTCTCCCCTCTCACCCTTGGAGCTTCATCCTCTTCTGCACCCCCCTTTTGGAATCTGATTGAGAATACTTTTCTGCCTAAATCTCTCTTGCCTCAAAGTTGGTGTAACGTTTGCAAGGAACACCACGAGTAAGCAACATTTGAGGTAAGGAAGAGTTCCAAAGATAAGATATTTGGTAAAATACCACAAACTACCATCATTGTCCTAGATTTTGAAGAGCCAGAGGATTTTATGATCATCAATACTAGGAACAAATCCTATGCTCCCAAGGGAAAATATGATCCTCCCCGTAATTATTCTAGCCCGAGTTCATCCTCACTAGCTGTTATGGTTCAGGTTCCTAAATTTCCTGATAGTCAAGGAACTACCTCCCCTCTCACCTCTTCCAAATACAATATTCTGAATAAGTTGGCCAACATCAAAGAAGATGCCACCCTTTTGGACATGGTTTTTGTCCTTGAACAATAGAGGCATCTGAAACAATTCATGGAAGGAAAATATTTCGTTGTAGCCAACCTCTCTAAAGAGGTAAACGAAGAGGATTCATCTGTAAATAAGGTAGGTGTACATAAGTTTAGATACCCTATAAAAAAATCCCTCTTTTTATATTTATGTAAATATTATGGATAAGATCACCCATTGTTGCCTCATTGATGGCGGTTCAAGCCCAAGTGTGATGTGGAAGATTATTATGGAAGATCTAGGCTTGTCTTGTACAAATGAAAATGCTAGAAGTATGATCTCCTATAATAGTCTACAACAAATGACCATAGGTGAGGTTAAATATGTGACCTTAGTTTTGTGCACACAACCTAAAATAAGGACAACCCTTAGCATTAAGGTAATTGATATGTCGGTAAGAAATTACTCAATCATATTGGAAAGAGATTGGCAATATTTAACGGGTCGATACCTCTCACTCGACATAACATATTTATTCGTTACTCAGAATGGTAAAAACATTATAGTCCTTAGAGAGGGAAGGATTTCACCTTACATAGAGAGTGTTCCAAAACCTAATGTGAACTATATCAAAGAGGACCTAGGAGTGTATTCCATATTTGCTGAGGAGGATAACATTCTCTTGGAACAAATTGACTTAGCTGATGGTATGTGGCACATGCACTTTGATGGTTCATTCTCTAATGAAGGTAATAGAGCAAGCATTATCTTGATTTCTCCTGTAGGAAAAATCCATAACTTTTCTTATAGGGTGGTGTTTCCTTGCACAAACAATGTCACTGAATTCAAAGCTTTGTTATTGGGCATTGGGAACACTTATAATCTTGGTTGTGGTCACCTTTCAGTTTTTGGGGATTCTGAGCTTGTTGTGAACCTTGTACGTAAAATTTACTCTCCTAGCAACAAGTTGATAAAATGATACACCCAAACTATTTGGGCGCTTATCTCGAACCTTTTATCTTTCAACATCACTCATGTTAAGAGGGAGTTAAACTCAATGGATGATCGATTAGTTGTTTTTGTAGCCTCTTGTTGGGCGCGTAGGTGATTGGGGGCAGCACCCTCGAAAATTTGTTTATTGCCTCGGGAAATGTGACACCTACCTTAGGAAACGTGTCATGTATTTAGGTGGTTTTGGACTAATCCAGGTCATTGGGTTAGGGTTTTGGATTCCGCTGGCTCCTATATGTATATTGTATTGTAAACAATGTAACACAATGAATGAATATAATATATGATGGTTTTCTTGGTTTGGGTTTCCAGGGGAAAAATCTCTGTGTAATGTTTATATTTGCCATTGTATCTTTTCTGTTCTTTTCTAAATATCTGTTTACAGTAGACATTGTACAAGGTTAGAATTCACATTTGGTATAAGAGCTTTATTGGCCTCAGGGGGACGCCTTTGTGGTCAAGGGTTTGGCTCAGGACTATGATAAGCCTTGTTACAGTGGGAGATATGTGGTATTGTTTTTCAGGTGAAAAGAAATGGCAAGAAATTCGAAGATGGAGATCGAGAAGTTTAATGGGAAAATCTTTGAGTTGTGGAAGCTCAAGATGGAAGATCTTTTGGTGGACAGAGATCAGTGGATCGTGGTAGATCTAGGTACTACACCTACAAGAAATTCTGCAAATGACTAGAAAAAGATGGATCGGAAGGCAAAGAGCACAATCCGATTGTGTCTCTCTGATTCAGTATTACTGAATGTGTCAGAAGAAGCTACAACCAAGGATTTAAGGGAAAAGTTGGGGAAGTTGTATCAGTCTAAGTCCCTGGTAAATAAACTATTCCTGAGAAAGAAGTTGTATAACTTGAGGATGAGAGATGGAGACTTGATGGTAGATCATTTGAACACCTTCAATACTATGGTAAGTTAGTTAGTATCTGTTGAGATTAAAATTTCAGATGAATATAAATATATCAGTTTGTTGTGTTCTTTACCAAACGCGTGGGATAGTCCTTTTGTGGTCATAAGTAGTAATACAACTTCTTTGAAGTTTGAAGAAGTGGTCTCATCCTTGTTGTCGAAGGGGATGAGATGAAAGAATATGGAAGGACATAGCACAAACACATTATTTGCAAGAGGACATTCCTAGGAAAGAAATAGATCTAATTTATCAAGTGGGAGATCTAAGTCTAAGGGTAGATCCAAATCTCTTGGAAAGTTTGTGAGGGTATGTTGGAGGTGTGGAAAAGAAGGGCACTACAAGAAGTAGTGTAGATCCAAAGTTGAGAAAAAGAAGGGTCTTCGACTAGAGAAAATGTTACATTGTGGCATCAAAGACTAAGGCATATCAGAGAGAAGGGTCTTTGACTACTACATGGTAAAGGTATGGTTGAAGGTATGTTTAACTACTCTCTGGATTTTGATTTCTTTGATTATTGTCTATATGGGAAGCAGAAGCGGGTAAGATTCCCCTCTGGTGCAACAAGGGCAGAAGGAATTTTACAATTAGTTCACAGTGATGTTTTTGGACCTGTGTCAATACCATCATTGGGAAAATCTGTGTACTATGTCTCATTTATAGATGACTTCTTGAGGAAAAATTGGATATATTTCCTCAGGAAGAAATATGAAGTCTTTGACAAGTTTAAAGAGTTTAAGGCTCTTGTTGAGAATCAAACAAAGAAAATAATTAAGGTGCTGAGAATAGATAATGGTGAAGAGTTTTGCGGGAATGAATTTGAAGAATTCTATAAGAAGTGTGGTATAGCAAGGTAGAAGAATACTCCATATACACCTCAATAGAATGGAGTTGCAGAAAGGATGAACAGGATGCTGATGGAAAAAGAAAGGTGCATGCTCAGTGGTGTCGGGTTAGGGAAAGAATTCTGGGAAGAGGCATTGGGTACTGCATGTTATCTGGTTAACAAATCACCCTCATCAGTGTTGGGTGACAAGACTCCACAAGAGGTATGGACTAGTAAAGAACCTTCTCTCACACATCTTAAGGTATTTGGTTGCGATGCATATGTTCATGTTCCAAAGGAAAACAGGAGTAAGACGGATAAGAAGGCTGAAAAATGTATCTTTATTGGATATAAAGATGGTCTCAAAGTTTATAAGCTTTGGAACCCAGAAACTAAGAAGGTAGTGTATAGCCAAGATGTGGTATTTAGAGAAATGAAGGATGTTATTAAATAAGAAGTCCTACCAAGTAAGGAAGAACCAAAGAAGATAGAGTTTGATTTAAATGATGATGAAGAAGACTCTATAGAAGAACATGAATAAGAAGAAGAAGATCCTCATACTCCAGTATTGAGGAGATTAGATCGAGAAAGAAGGCTATCAGAAAGGTATAGTCCATCTGATTTTTGTTCAAATTTTGATTTGTCTATTACTAATGATGATCCTAGAACTGTCAGGGAAGCAGTGGATTCAGAGGATGGAAATCTCTGGAAAAGGGCCATGGAAGAAGAAATGGCATATTTGGATAAGAATGAGTCTTGGGATCTAGTGGAGTTTCCAACTGGAAGAAAGCCCATTGGAAACAAATGGGTATTTAAAAAGAAGCTGAATGCAGAAGGAAAATTGGAGAAATAGAAAGCTTGGTTAGTAGAAAAGGGTTATTCCCAGGTTGAGGGAATTGATTTTGGTGAGATTTTTTCTCTTGTTGCCAATTTAACCTCTATAAGATTTATGCTATATGTTGCTGTTGCATTTGATTTTGAAGTAGAACAGATGGATGTGAAGACAACATTCCTGCATGGGGATCTGAAAGAAGAAATCTTTATGAAGCAACCAAAAGGTTATGCTGTGAAAGGAAAGAAGGAGCTGGTATGCAAGCTAAAAAAGTCCCTGTATGGTTTAAAACAATCACCAAGGATGTGGTATCAAAAATTTGATACTTATATGCCGGGACTTGGCTTCACAAGAAGCAAAGAGGATCACTGTGTGTATTCTAAATTAATTGGTGATCATTTGATTTATTTGGTCTTGTATGTGGATGACATGTTGCTGATAGGAAACAACAAGGAGATTATCCAGGATGTGAAAACTCAGTTGTCCTCTAAATTCGACATGAAGGATCTTGGTGTTTCAAATTTAATTTTGGGCATGGAAATTAAAAGAGATCAAAAAAAGAGGAAACTCTGGTTAAATCAGAGAAAATATGTCAAGACAATATTGCAGAGGTTTAATATGCAGTAATGTAAACTGGTCAAGGTTCCTATTCTTGTTGGTGTAAAGTTATTTATGGATCAGTGTTCCCAAGACACACAAAGAAGAGGAGGACATGTCTAATGTTCCATATGCAAGTGCAGTTGGCAGTTTGATGTATGCAATGGTCTGTACTAGACCGGACATTACACATGCAGTGGGAGTTTTGAGCAGGTATATGTCAAAAATAGGAAAGGATCATTGGACAACAGTAAAAAGGGGTTTTAGGTATTTGCGTGGCACTGATAGTTATGGATTGTGCTACAAAGGAAGACCAGGATTGGATAGAGTGGTCTATATACATGGCTTTGTGGATGCAGACTAGGCTAGAGATTTGGATCGTAGGAGATCTGCAAGTGGGTATTTGTTTAACCTGTTTGGAGGAGCAATAAGTTGGATGAGCAAAAGACAGGCTGTAGTGGCACTTTCAACTACAGAATCTGAATACATGACAACCACTCATGAAAGTAAGGAAGTAGTATGATTACAAAGATTGTGTTCAGGTATTGGGTTGGTACAACAAGCTGTAAGGATAGAGTGTGACAGTCAGAGTGCAATTTTTTTGGCGAAGAACCTTGCTTATCATTCAAAGACAAAGCACATTGATGTTCAATATGACTTTGTGAGAGACATGATTGAAGAAAAGAAAGTATCATAGATGAAGGTGGACAATTTGAAGAATGTTGCAGACTCATTAACAAAATATATGAGCACTGAGAAGTTCTCTTGGTGTAGAGGATCCATGGGCATTGTTGCTTTGGACTTTTGACTATGTAATGCTGTAACCCCATGTATGCAAAGAAAACAACAAGTGGGAGAATGTTGGGTATGTGTTATATTCTTTGTCAGGTGCACAAGGGGGTTAGAGGGGGGGCGCTAGGACCCCCACATATCCCTGACAAGATAGAATCTTGGCAACGCCCCCAAAAATTTTTTTTATGCCTCAGGAAACATGACACCTACCTTGGGAAACGTGTCATGTATTTAGGTGGTTTTTTGGGCACATGGTTTTTGTCGATGGTTTTCTATTTCTGGTTAAGGAATTATGGTTTTGGACTAATCCAGATCATTGGGTTAGGGTTTTGGATGCCCCTAGCTCCTACATGTATATTGTATTGTAAGCAATGTAACACAATGAATGAATATAATATATGTTGGTTTTCCTGGTTTGGGTTTCCAGGGGAAAAATCTTTGTGTAATGTTTGTATTTTCCATTGTATCTTTTCTGTTCTTTTCTGAATATCTATTTACAGTAGACATTGTACAAGGTTAGAATTTACACCTCTCCTAATCGACAACTTATGCCACACAGACTTGATTGTACCTTTAAATTTCTATATCGTCCGCATATCCTTGACAATATAGAATCTTGGTAGGTCTTCCCTAAGTATGAGAGAATTTGTTCTTTCATTCAAAATGAACCTTTCAAGCCCAAGGGAATTATATCCATAGAAGATAACAAGATTCCTAAAGGCTTGACTCCTCTAGAGAGTTCATTTTCATCGAGTGATGTAGGAAACAAAGAGAAACAAAAAGAAGAGGAGTCGAAAAGGAAGGTGGGTGAAACAATCTCCTTGAACATTGGGACACTCGAGTCTCCAAACAATGTTGAAATAGGTGCCAAATTTTTTGATGAAGAGAAAATGAAGTTTGCCAAACTACTTGGTGAATTTCAAGATGTTTTTTCTTGTTCTTATAAAGATATTTGTGGTTTTGATCTTGGTCTTATACAACATGTCATCCCCATCAAGGAGGGCATAAAACCAGTTAGGAAAAAACAAAGACCTATCAATCCTTCATTGGAAGCAACTATTCAAAAAGGATTGGAAAAAATCTTGAAAGCTGGTATCATCTTTCCAGTCAAGTATTCTGAATGGATTTCAAATTTGATCCTTGTTTGGAAAGCCACTGAACATATAATATTTTTCATTTATTTTCACGTAGTTAAGCGGGCTATTATGAAAGATTTTTCTCCTCTCCCTAACATAGAAATGATTTTGTAGGAAGTCGTAGGGTCACAAACAATGCCCTTACTTAATGTTTTTTCCAGTTACAACCAAATCAAAGTAAAAGGGGGAGATGATTAGAAAACCACCTTTATCACTAATTAGGTATCACGACTTATTAACGTATTATTTCTGTCTTACCTAATGCAAGTACCACTTTTAGAAGACCTATACAAATAACTCTTGATGAATTGATCAATATTCATATCTATCTTGATGACCTAATTATATACATTAAAGGGTTGTTAATTACATTAGAGTTTCAAGTGTTATTTCTGGGTCCCTTCAAAATTGCTTTTGGCATGGATACTAAATCTTACATTCTAAAGGATTTGCAGGAGAAATTTTTTTCCTACAACACTAACGATTCTAACTTGAAACATTACGTGGGACCAACTTGAAAAGTTCTAATGCTGTTTGGATTTTCTCTATATTAGTAGTCTAGCTCTGCTTTCTTTTTTCCATTGTTTTCATTTCTACTTACAATAGTTTGATTTCCACTTTTTGTTTTTAACGATTTCCTACTGCTTTTACAATTCTGTCATTTTGTTTTCTGCTATTTTAAATTTTGCAATTTTAATTCTGTTGTGATTTTTATTGCTTTTTCATCTTTTAGTTGATTTTGGTCAAAAATAAGATGTTGGATTAGTTTTTCCACAGTGACACTCCTACAAGGTATTGTTAGTCAATAACAATCAAGGTTACACAACTTTTACGATGTTTCCCCAGAAGACACACATAAATTTGTTATCTGCTTTCACTGTTGTGTTATAAAGAAATCAGTTGTCTCTCGCCTCTACTTTCCATTTCTTCATCCATTGAGAATTTAAAAGAGCCATTCCATGATTTTCCTCCTTGAAGTAAAGGGCATATTCTGGTTGAATTATTATTCACATTCGTAAAACCCCTCATACTTAACATTTATCACGAGTTATTCCCAAATTCCCAGTCATTTTTCCATTAAATCTGCTCACTTCCCCCTATTGCATAATATTCCTGGTTATATCTTCTCGAACTACTATTCTTGGTCTGGGAAACCATGAGTTTTGAATTCTAAATCTGTTGAAAACAAATTTCCCTGTGGATTCGCTAGTTTGTTGACGATAAAAATCGCAACGAGGATTTTTCCCGCAAAGTATTGCTAAAAGACTATTATTATAAGCTAATGATATATATAATACTAGTAGGTGGGATCCCCTTGTAGTTTGAAGGATCATATCTGGTTCTTATTTGATGTTATGCCATTTTTCGACACTTCTTACAGGTTTGAGCATGATTGAGGTTCAAATGTTGGTTCTATTCACAACAAATGAGTGGTGGATAATTCATGCTATGTGTGGGTTTCTTTACTCTAAATTCTCAATTCCATGTCACGAGAGCTTATGTGAACTATTATTTCTATGCTAATTTCACCATGATATATTACATATTACACCTACACAAAACATATGTTAATCATGGAAAAGGATAAAAGAAATATGGAATAAATCTAAGGAAGAAATTAAACTATGCTATTATGTTATTATGCTACACTACATGCATTGAAATTAAAGGATTGCTGTTAGTCCTAGCTAATAGGGTTAGTGGCTATACGATTTATTTATTTATATGGAAACACATGTGATATGCGTTATGGTGTGGTTGGAAATGGTTAATATGACACAGGGTGGCGCATTTGGCAAGTAATGGATGTTGGTTTCAATGCATGGATTAATTGAATGGATTAATGGAATGGTTGGTTGGTGCGTACTAAGTGATTGAATCAGTAAAGGATGGAATCGATGTGTATTTACTGCACATCACTCCATACCTCTCCCACTGTCCATCACCCTAGCTTGGATATTGTTCAATTGTCTTTCACTATGGTGAAGCTCCGATTTTTAGGCAAAGGAAGAACTGCTAGACCAAGCTCGCATTTTTAAGTATTTTTGGTTATAGGTATGTATTTTCTCCATCCATGGACCCGCTTTGGTTATGAAATAGATATTGGCTCGGTGATGTATGGGTCTATTCTTTTTTTTGGCACAAGGGTAGACCCAGGGTTCAATGCTTCAACAAGACACCAACAAAACCCTAACTACTGACCCTTTCGGCAACAACTGCGAAGAAGATGAAGTCTCACCCGAGGTAGAGGTAGGGGGGTTGCATGAATCAGGTGTCTACAACCAATCTAGGATACATATCTGTGATTACAACACTTAACAGAGAACTTATCCTACAAAATGCATTAGGTTATGATTATTATTTACATCGCAGATTGACCATTATTACAGATCAACACAGTAACAATCAAGATCCAACCCTTAAAACCTCTTAGCACGTAGCATAAGCTCAGATCTAACATTCACCGTACATAAAGCACTAATAATCCATAGATCTATCTATCATACATCAAGATCAGTTCTCTAAGAAGATAAATACATAAACAACATAAACAACATTGCACAAAGCACATCAACACATGATATACGTGGTTCACCCTGGTGTGGGGATACGTCCACCAATCTTATTATTATTATTTATTATTCTTCAAGCTTCTTACAATGTTTTTCTCTTGTGCACAAATCCACAGAACCAACTCCACAAAGGATAGGAGATCTTCGTGCACCTTGCAAGATCCTCCTTCCCTGAATTAGGTCAAGGCACAAAGCCAACTCCTTAAGAGAACAAAGCCTTACATACAATGTCTGTGCTCAAAGAAACTTACATTCTGTTGCACTAAGACAAACATACTGTGCACTATTCACCCCTGACCAATTTTTAAGGATCCTTGGTCATTTTTGACCATTTTGGGACTTCAACAGGCTATTGAAGGCGAAGTGCAAAATGAAGCAGAGATCGCGGGACCTTGCCCCCTTTTTGGTCCCTTTTTCGGATTTGGGATTATGTAACAGGTACGGGGATGTCGATCCATGGGTTTACCCATGCTTAGGCCTATTTTGTAAAGTATAAATAGAAGACTAAGCGATGTAACGAGGAGTTAGGAGTTGCAAGTCATGTTAAGTGCTAGAATTGGATTTATGTGTTCCAGAGCTGTAGTGATTTGTGCATACTATGTGAGACTTGCAAAGCTAAGTGAAAGTGGTTGTAATAGAATATGGAAAGGCTTAGTGATATAACCTAGCTCGGGGAAAGAGGATTTGGCGGAGTGCATGCATATCTCTTGTCCTATGCAGAGTAGGATTTTTGTGGCTCTGTGCATGTAGACAATTGACCGAAGATAATAAAGAAGAGAAGATTTGGTGGATGTAGCCCTAGGGTGGGGGTGAACCACGTACATGCTTTGTTTCTCTAATTTGTGTGATGTATTGATGTGTTTATATGTTTATTGCTTAGTGCTTTAACCTAGATGAATGATAGATAGATATGTTGATGCTATGTGTTTAATAATGTGGATGAATACTAGATCTGTCCTATGTGGATGTGCTTAGTTCTTGAAAGTAATAGATCTGAATGAATACTATGTTGTGCTATGATTAGGGTTTAAATGTGATGTAACTACGAACTGAATATTGATGAATGTTAACTGCTGAGTGCCATGTTAAGTGATTAGAATCACATATTTTTGTCCCAAATAAGGTTGTAGACACTGGAGTCCTACAACCACCCCTGCCTCTACCTCGAGTGAGACTTCTACTGCTTCGCAGGTGTTTCCAAAAGGGTCGGTAGTTAGGGTTTTGTTGGTGCGTTTTTGTAGCGTTGAACCCTGGGTCTGCCCCTGTGGAAACAAATGGTTCTGTTGTCAGGACCTGAAACTATGAATGATGGGAACTGAGGAAAAAGAATCTTTGTGCGAAGACCTGACCTGAAATTATGAAAGCTCTGTGCATAGATATGTCTCTCTAGTGCGCAATACTCTACTTTGTTTGTGAAGCTTTGTGCTAAAAAAAAGAAGTCCGATTTGAAGAAAAGAGGTAACATCTGAATGCTTTGTGCTCTGATAAAGGTAAGAATAGTGAAAAGTTTTAGATTTGAATGCTCTGTGCTCTGATAAAGTTAAGAATAGCGAAAAGTTTTAGATCTGGAAGCTTTGTGCTTTGTAGAAGTAAGATTAGTGGAAATTTTTGTTTCTAAAGAATGGATCTAGGCATGTTTGATAAGACTTGTCTTAGCTTGAAAACTAGGGCACTGGTAGAAGAAAGAATATTTGATATGAGTAGATCTGATAAGAATAGTGAAAGATATGTTATACCTATTCATAGAAAGAATGTTGGGAGTAACGAATGGATGTAGGACCCTAGATAGAATTTGTTGCAGGTTAGCTACCATGATCCTAGTGTGCAGTACAGGAGAGGCTGGGGATCATTTAAGAGAAAGAGAGGATTAACTCTTTGTTACAATTGCAGAAAACCAAGACATCTTGGTAAGGAATTCCCTGGAAGAAGACCTAGTTGCCTTCATGGCAAAGCTATGGACCATTAAGTTTTGGATTTCCCTAGAATGATTGCTAAGGTTGAGAGAATGAATATGAACCAAGAAAACCCTAAGTCAAATCAAGAAACTGAGGCTATGACATCAAAGAAAGTATTGCTACAGATGAATAAAACCCTGAATGATCATCGACATGTCAGCGTATTAGAGATCATCAAAGAAAAAGAGTGCATTGAAGCAAGAATAGGAGACTTCTACATTGACTATGTTCTGGATGAAGAAACATAGGTGAATATCATCACAGAAAGAACTTGGGAAATTCTAACTATGATTCCTTCATAAGGAGGAATAGGGTTATTTAGAGGAAAGTTAATAAACCTATGTGGAAAAATCACCCAGATATCTATGAATGCCAATGGAACTTCGACAGAGGAAGAATTTGAAGTTGTTAAATTTATTGAGAACAATGCTTCGTTTGCTATGTTAGTAGCAAAATCTTGGATTGAAGGAGATCAGGAAAGAAGAAAAGAAGAAGAAATCTTGGAGCAGAAGAAGCAAGAGTTGAAAGATTTCATAACTAGGAGGATCGCACATTTGATTGAAGAACAAGAGAATCGAGTGAAGCTGTTGAGAACCAGAGACTTGGATGTCGAAGTAGGAAGAACACTAGAAGATCCACAAAAGACTGAAGTACCTATTCTAGATATAGATGAAGTATTACCCCTGAATTCTAGAAAATAATCTCAACAGAGTGAAGTTACTCTGCTGAAAGAAGATATGAATCAGAATGGAAAAAGGAACTCCGAGACGAAGCTCACTGGTAAGAAGGCTCAAAAACTAAGTAAGAAGAGAGATAAGATTGAAAAGTTACAAAAGGTTCTTGAGGGAACTCCGCAAAAGGAAAATTTGCAAAATTGGAGCTTCGTCGGAATATCAGAACAACGTCACATGGCACTTCGCCATGGCGAAGCAATATAGCTGTTGGGGATAGTATAACCGACAACCCGAATGGGTAGGAAGGAATTTATGATCATAAAGTTCGCCACTAGACCATTGGGACAACGCCATAATGGACATAAATGAGTTAATGAAGGATTCTCACCCATTGCAAGAGATCTGTTGCCAAGTTATCTATTTATCCCATCACGCCATGCAATGAGAACACTTTTGCTAACCATGAATCTGAGCCTACAAATTAGTTTATTTAGCACAGTGATCATCGTGTTATTACCATTCATCCCATTGCATTAAGCAGTTACTCTTTGAACCTGATATATTCAACCACTAGAGTGCATGTCGGACGAGCTTAGCGCTACAGAGAAAATTGTTGAAGAAGTTCTCATTGACCTAATTACTGAAAGAGAAATGTCTGCAAGTATTCAAGCATCATCAACGAGAGGAGTGCAAGACTCTCCGTCGACTTCTTGTGGAGCTGAATCATCCTGACCATCAGTGGAAAAGAGAACCAAATATAGAGATGACCTAGCCAATGTGAAGCTAATCCCATCCATATTACTCGTTTACATCCCACCTTTGGCTGGAGTGGTGATTCGAGATAGTGTGCCAAGAGATTTCAAGTACTCCATGATTACTATGTACCTCCAGAAGGGGATACGCACAGTTCGAGCACAACAGGAAAAGATCGCAACGTTGAAGTTCAGTGACTTCAACCTTAGAGATCGCAAGAACTACAGTATGCTCGCCCTGTATAAGAACCTGACCAAGACAAAGGGGAAGAACTCAAAGATAATCCCCCAACCATGGATGATGAACCTTGCATAGTCCACCCTGTTAAATGTAATGAAAATCCCACACTTTGGAAGGCACCAGGAAGTGAACTCCTATAAAAAGCTATTACTTTCATGTTACCATGGTGGTTAATTATGGTTAGACTGTTGTATTACAGTTTATCCGACGTTGATCCATAGGATCATGGGATTAAGTATGCAAGGACCTGACTCGTAGTAGTTCTATCCAGGAAAAGCCATAGATCGTGCCCTAACACAGAAGATCAAGGATACATACAACGATGTTGAAAAGGGAACGCAAGGATACAATGTAGCCTCCATCCAGAATGGCGAAGTGCGCCTAGCCTACCAGCTCATATCCATAAAGTTAGTTTAGTAAGGAAGAATATACATACGAAGGTCATAGGATTTGTCGTTGACCTCGCAGGGAAGTGTGTGGAAGGCCTGCAGATGAACTAGGTGAAGTACCTAGTTAATGAGCTGGAGCTAGACTGTTGTAAAGCACAAGATCAGGGCTACGGGTTTCACTTTAGCTGGCTCTTGATCCTCATCACCTTTTTTTCCTAGGAGATGTTGAAAGGTCTGACCTTTCTAGATATTGAACCATTCGAGCCACTTGCGACAAAGTTCACTACCCTTTGGTACTCGGGTGATATGAACAAACAGTGGCAGTCGAACGTTGTTTTTCACACCTATTACCTACAGCTGAAGAGAGCCATTGAAGCTAAACCTTGCATGAACTTGAACACCCTACAGAGGTTCTGACCCCTAATGAATTTCTACACAGATCGACACTTCATCTACATAAAAGTGCGAGCCAATGAACATAAGGAGCAACTCCAATTGTACTAGAAGCTCACAAAAGAAGAAATTGAGGAGATCACTAAGGACTAGTCGATAGACCTCCTTATTCCCACAGAACCTGCAGAGTTGTCTGACCCTGACAGCCCAGAGACCATGCATAAATACCAATATACACACGATCCCAACCGAATGGAGAAGACCTAAGAGGTCCAAGATTTAAGAAGTGCCTCAGGAAAGACTGCTTCAGTATCACCTGTCTGAGGGGGTGATGACGAAGTAGAAGAACTAAATGGAAAAGGATCTAAATAGAAACTAGGTGAAGTAACACCACCCATAGATGAGGTTGATCCCCTAAAGAAGAGGAAGGTTTCTCCTCTGAAACCTTCTTCCTAGAAGAAATAAAAAGCCACCGTGACCAAGATGAAGAGTGTGCTTACTGCAGATGATTTTGAATTCATCATCGCAACTCTCAACGATGCTTCGCTAGAAATCATGGAGAAGAAAGAAGATGAGAAGGAGGAAATTTATGATAGAGTTGAGGACAAACTATGAGGGGTATAGCAGGCCCTTCAGTCCAGCCACATAGTCTCCACTGAGCCCCTTCCATCAGCAGAACCAAAGCTGGGAGATGAGCTAGCCTAACTCCACCAATTAGTTGATATGGTCGAAGCTCACCTTCGTTACACTCAAGAAGAAAAAGAAAAAGTCACCAAGGCCTTGAAGCAAGTGCAAGGTGTACTCATAGAAAAACGCAAAGTTACAGAGCAGGAGAAAGTTGCTCTCCAGGAAAAGTTCGAAGAAGAGAGAGTACAGATGCAACAAGAAAAATAACAGTTGCTTGTAGAGCAACTCGAAGTGAAAGAAGCAGTCAACAGAGCACTTCACTCTATGATGGGCTTAGAACCACAAGTAGAAGACCAAGTCATGCATCGAGTAGAGAAGCTCACCAAATCTATAGCAACAAATAACTGACTTACAGCTCCGCAAAGTGCCTAACAACCCGCAGGATGTGACGGATCAAAGAGAAACAATTGCTCGAAGCGCAGTTGAGAGAATAAATTCCCTTGCCATGGAATGTAAGAAACTCACTGATCGTAGTGCCCAGCCCTATGAACAACTCACCGAGAATCCATAACTGAAGGCACTGGAGTCGCATCTCTAAGAGGTGAAGTATCAAGCCAAAATGATACAGGCACAGTTGAAGCCCCTGTCAGCTGTGGAAAGAATGAAGCGATCCCAGGAGCAACGGACTTCCTAGCAGCAGGTCCACACTATTCAGAGAAGAGTTATGGAAGTAAATCAGAGACTCCAACCTACAAAGGATAAGTCTTACCAACTATTTACAGATATTGAAGGTCGAGGAATGGAACTGGAGCAAGTCGTCACTGCAGTTGAGCAATGCTTAGAGGGACTTGTCAATGAAGTAGTCACACAAAAAATCACTGAACAAGAGGCCATGGCAAAACAATAAGTTGAAGCATCTTGAGCCAAGCTCCAAGCTTTGGAAGAAGAACTTGTTTTATCAGAGTGACTTGGGACGAGTCATAGGTGAGTGTTGGGGGCTTGTTGTCCCTTGACCAAGTTTTAAGGATCCTTGGTTCTTTTTGACCATTATGGGACTTTGATAGGTTGTCGAAGGTGGAGCGTAAGACAAAGCAGATATCGTGGGATCTCGACCCATTTTTTGGATTTGGGATTATGTAATGGGTATGGGGATGTCGACCCATAGGTTTACCCATGATCATGCCTATTTTGTAAAGTATAAATAGAAGACTAGGCGATGTAACGAGGAGTCAGATGTTGCAAGTCATGTTAAGTGATAGAATTGGATCTATGTGATTCAGAGCTATAGTTCTTTGTGCATACTATGTGAGACTTGCAAATCTCTATGTAACCTCCATAAATTTTCTTGTGATCTTTTCATCTTCTTGTTTGGAGTAAGTAGCTTCATCTGCACTTGCATGGTGGATGCCTACTGGTTCTCCTCCTATAGTTGTGCTTCCAGTTTCTTCATCTCTAGATCTTCTAAAAGGCACTCACAGGTCTTCACACTTCTATCACTTAATTGTTTACACTCTGAGGCCAACTCTCTGATTCTTTCTACTGCGCTCTTGGCAGCTTCTTCCCTCTGATCGTGCACTTCTTGCAAAGTGCTAGGTATTTCTTGGAGTTCTAACTCTATTATCCGTCCTTGAAGATGTTGAATGGCTTCGGTGAGCTTCCCCACTTGCATATCAATTGACTCTAGTTCCTCTTGTTCCAATCCTGACACAGAGTGAAGTTCTCTATTTACTGCCTCTTTGGCCACAGTCTGCTCTGCAAGCAGATGGTATTTTTCTTTCTAAATATTCTCTTTGTCCTCCTCGAACATTGCCCTGATTTGATCTTTCTCCTATTGTGCAAATCAAAGTTTCTCTAAGGCCTCCTCCTTTTCTTACTTCATGGCTTATGTAGCATGTTCCTTTTCTTCTTGGGCTCGATGAAGTTGAGCCTCTATTGCATATACTAATATTCATAATTGGGTGGGCTCATCCCCCAATTCTGCACTTCCTGATGAAGAAGGCGCAATAGGTACTACATGGCTCAAATGGATAGCTTGTTGTATGTCTCTGAGATCCTTCTCTGTTCTATCATACATATTTTCTTGCTTCTCTTCATGTTTCTACAGGATATCCTCTGAAGTGTCTTCTATGGCTACAATGATGAGATCTATATCGTCCACTGTGAGCACATTCTTCGAATGAGGCTTATTGGAGCGATCCTTCTTTCTTGCCGAAGGTTTCTCCGGGGAAACCTTACTCTTCTGCGATGTTTCTGCAGTAGTGAGAGGATCCTTTGGCAGTGTAGATTCACCTTTTTCTTTCTTGTCTCCTTCTTCCACTCCTTCTTCTTGGTTTAATTCATCTCCTCCTCCTCCTGTGGGTGAATCAGGCCTACTCTCCTCTGAGGCATTGTCCTTCTCATCTCTTTCTATGTTCTGTACTTCCTCCTTTTTCTTCTTTTTCTTTGCGCTGCTCTATCCATCATACTCAGTCGAGTGACCAAAGGACTTTCGATGATGTTGGGGTCGAAAAGTTATTCATATTCGATCAATACAATGAATTTAGTTGGACATTCTTTAGTTATCTCCTCCATATCTTCGTCAGTGAACTTGTAATAAGACTGCAAATCCTCCTTACTTTCATCCCTGTGCGCAGTGATGTAGATGAAGTGTCGGTCTGGATGGAATTTCGCTAGTGGCCTGTATGGATGAAAAGTATTCGGGTTCATTCATGGAAATTCTTCAATGGTGTGTGTCAGCGGTAGGTAGTAAGTATGGAACACCACGTTCGATTGCCACTGCTTTGCTATATCATTTGTGTACCACAAGGTGGATAACCTTATGGCCAATGACTTTGATGGCTCAACTTCAAGGAATGTCACTCCTTCCGGCATCTGCCAAGTGACAAATGCAATTAAAATCAGTAACCAACTGAAATGAAATTTGTATCCTTGGTCTTGTGCTTCACGACTGTCCTTCTCCAATGTGTTGACGAGGTAACTCACCTAGTTCATCTACATTCCTTTGACACACTTCCCTGCAAGGTTGACTACGAACCCTGTGACCTGTGTTGGACAATTCTTTCGAATGATCTTTCCAGATATAAGATGACAAGCTAGGTGAACTGTTCCATCTTGGATGGAGGCTACCTTGTAGCCTCTCTTCCCCTTCTATACATCACCATAGTCTTCCTTTATACACTATGCTAGGGAGCGATCTGCAACCTACCCTCGGTAGAATTGCTAATGGTTTGGTCCCTGTATGCTCAGTCCTATGATGAGGTGGATCAATGTTGGATCCACAATGACACAGCTATCAAGCCATAGATAACCTCCATGGTAGCACGATAGGAGGAGTTTAATGCAAGCATTAACCTCCTCATGTCGGCCAAAGTGGGGAATCTTCATTACGTTCAGGATTATGGATCGTGCGAGCTCCTTAATCCACGGTTGGGGAACTATCTTGGGCTTCTTCCTGGTCATATTCATCAAATACCTATGTGGCATGAGAATCGTATTGTTCTTCTGGTCTCTGAGGTTGAAGTCGTTGATCTTGAGAGTTGGGATCAGTCCCAACTGCGGTCCAACTGCACGTATCCCCTTTGGGAAGTACGTAGTGATCAATGTGTATTTGAAATCCTGTGGGACACTGTCATGACTAACCATGCCAGCCAGAGGCGGGATGTAGTCAGGCAAGACCGATAGGATCTACTTCGTGTTAGTGAGATCATCACGGTGCTTGCTTATTTTCTCAATCGTGGTTTATCTAGACCGACGTCCAGACGAGGGTGATTTCTGAAATCTACCAGTCGATGATGCATGTATTCCTACATACATGAGTTTCTTAGCCATGAGGTCAATCAAAATATCCTCCATAGAATTCTCTAGCACGTTATGCTCGCTTGACATTCACACTTGTAATAAAATAACTTGGGTAGGCTAATAGAAAAGCAAGGTAATCAAATGAATGGCTAGGTCTAGACAACACAATGCGGTATGCAATCAATTCTCTGTTAGCTTGGATATCTTGGTTTGCAAAAAGTGGTCCCGACGCAACGTCCGATGGGTTAAATAAGCAACGTTGTAACAGATTCCTCCAACGGGTAGGAATGCCTCAATCAATACGATTCCATCTGTTATGGCGCGGTCCCAACGGTCTAATGGTGATCTTTTTATCAATAACTACTTTCTAACCGTTATAGAGCATCATTCTAATGGCCGAGACGCCTCCAATAGTCATATAGCTTCATCATGGTGAAGTCCCATTCAACGTTGTTATGCTATTCCAGCGAGGTTCAAGTTTTGCAAGCCCGCCTTCTACGAAGTCTTCTCTGGGACTTCCTGTAGTTTTTCTAACTTTTCTTTCTTCTTACTGATGTTTCTTGCCTTCTTCCCTGTGATATGAGTCTCTGTATTCCTCTTTCCATTCTTATTCTTATCTTCTCTTAGCGTAGTAACTTCGCACTACTGAGGGTCTTTCAAAGGGTTCAAAGGTAATACCTCTTTTCTTACTATTTCCAGGGTGGATGCACTTCTTTCCTGCATGGACAGGTTCTTTAAGCCTTCTTGTGTTCTTTCAACTTCATCAGCTAATTATGTAGCCCTCTATTGCTTCAACTTATTCTCTTGTTCTTGTATTAGTTGCTCTATTTTTCTAGCCACGAAGTCCCTTAATTCTTTCTTTTTCTGTTTTGTATCTTTCTCCTCTACTTTCCTTATGATTTGGTCTTTCTCAATCCAAGTCTTTCCTATCAAAAGTGGAAAAGGAGTGTTGTTCTCAACAAACTTAATGACTTCGAATTCTTCTTCGGTCAATGTTTCATGAGAAATCATAGGTACATTAGTAACTCTTCCACATAGGGTTATCATATTTCCTTTAAGCAATCTTATCCTTCCCAATGAAGGAACCATAATAGGCTTTCCCAAAATTTCCCAAGTGCTTTCTAGCATAATATTCCACCTGTTTCTTCATCCAATATATATTCTATGTCAAAGTCTCGTATTCTTGTTTCTATGCATTGTTTCTCTTTTAATATATCTGGTAAACCGATGTCTCTGTGATCATTCAGTGTTTCTTTCAGCTATAATAACATAGTCTCTTATTTATTCTGATTCTCTAACATATCCTTAGTCTCTTGACCTTCTTCATAGTTTTCTTGTCTCAGGTTCATCTTTTCAACTTTGGCAATCATTCTAGGGAAATCCTCAACCTCATGACCAATATATTTAAAACAAAGACAAATAGGACCTATACCAGCGCATTCCTTTGCAACATGTCCCAATCTTTTGCAGTTATAATGTAGTTTCAATCCTCTCTTTCTTTTAAATGATCCCCGGCCTTTCCTGTTTTGTGCACTGGGATCACTGTGTCGGACCTACAATATTGAAAAATTCTTTCTAGGTTCCTACATCCACTTGTTAGTCCAAAAATTCATTCTATGCATAGGAATAACATATATTTCACTATCTCTATCAAATTTATTCAGATCAAATCTTTCTTCTAGTTGTGCCCTAGTTTTGAGACTAGGACAAAATCTATCAAACATACCTAGATTCATACTTTTGAAGAAAAATTTTCCACTTATATTACCTTTACCAGAGCACAAAGCTTTAATATCTTACCTCTTTTCTCCATATTAGGTTTCTTTCTTAGCACAGAGCTTCGTAAGTCAAGTATAATACTAAGCTCTACATCAACAGATCTATGCATAGAGCTTTCTCTTTTCTTCAGTTCCTAGCAATCGCAGTTTCAGGTCATGACACCGGTACCATTTTTTGGCACAGGGGCAGACCCAAGGTTCAACGCTTCAACAATGCACCAACAAAACCCTAACTACTAACCCTTTCGGAAACACCTGTGAAGCAAATGAATTCTCACCCAAGGTAGAGGCAGGGGGGTTGCAAGACTCAGGTGTCTACAACCAACATGGGACACAGATATATGATTACAACACTTAAAAAAGAAATTATCCTACAAAATTCATTAGGTTATGATTCTTATTTACATCGCAGATTAACACTTATTACAGATCAACGTAGTAACAATCAAGATCCAACCCTTAAAACCTCTTAGCACATAGCATAATATCATATATAACATTCATCATACATAAAGCACTAAGAATCCATAGATATATCTATCAGACATCAATATTAGTGCACTAAGAATATAAATACATAAACAACATAAACAAAGCACATCAACATAGGATATACCTAGTTCACCCCGGTGTGGGGCTACACCCACCAATATTCTTCTTCTTATTTATTAGTCTTCAAGCTTCTTACACTCTTTTTCTCCTGTGCACAAAGCCACAGAGCCAACTCCACAAAGGATAGGAGATCTGTGTGCACCTTGCTAGATCCTCCTTCCCTGAATTAGGTCAAGGCACAGAGCCAACTCCTTAAGAGCACAAAGCCTTACATACAACATTTGTGCACAAAGAAACTTACATTCTCTTGCACTAAGCCAAACATACTGTGCACATAGCCAATCAAATCTTCATATCTACTTCTTACATCGCTTTCACTAAGCCTCCACTACTCATGCACTAAGCCCATGTGCCCTCTACATTGCTTAGCTACTACTTATATATTTACAAAGAGGCCTAAACATGGGTAAACCCATGGGCCAACATCCCATACCTGTTACATAAACCCAAAAAATCCCACAAAATGAGTGAGATCCCGCGATCTTCGCTCCTCCTGGGTGCTCCATCTTCGACCAGCCTATCGAAGTCCCAAAAATGGTCAAACAATACCAATGTTTCCTCAAAACTTGGTCGAGGGACAACACTTTTCTTGAGACTGGAAACTATGTAAACTTGTGATATTTCTCTGAAATGGTTGTTGTGTGGTTTTTGCTGCAAATGGAAAATGACGGATGAAGTCACAGTTTTATTAATTATTCTGAGTGTGAAAGCCATGAAGGTTCTTTGTCATCTTTATGGGTTTTTTGTTGGAGGGTTCATTCGGTCCAGAATTGACTGACTGTCTCCACGCATTTCTTGTCACCTCGACTGGTCATATTGTTGTTATGGGGTTGTTGGGTTTGATTTTAAACCACCTTGTGTCACTGCATATTGTTTCACCTGAGTATGGGATTGTTTATACTATTGGTGTCTGCGTATTTGGTTATGATGGATATTATTTCAAGGGGATTGCTTTGAGTTTGATTTCTATTTCATGGCTCTATTTTATATCATCATTACTCGGTTTGATTGGGAAAAACCGCAAGGGTTATGCTCTGCATGTTCTGGGTGTTATTTATTGGCCCGTGAGGGACCTCTTCTCCTCTGTTCATATTCTCTCCTACATGTTGAACTCTATCATTGTCTTGAAAAGCTATGTGTGATATGGCATGTGTGTCCACTATATGTCTCAAAGGTTTCTCACTCGCTATTGGGGGTCGAATCCAGTCTCCCTTTTTTGTTCCACAGAGCGAACCCTTGATTAGTCAAGGCTCGGTTTTAATAAATGGAGCTTGTTATATCCTATCGGGAATATTGTTGATTGTTATAAGTTGGTGGGATATCATCGACAG
The DNA here is from genome assembly GCA_009831015.1 of Picea engelmannii. Taxonomy (NCBI): domain Eukaryota; kingdom Viridiplantae; phylum Streptophyta; class Pinopsida; order Pinales; family Pinaceae; genus Picea; species Picea engelmannii. Next base: position 871,010 of record ML777798.1, on the reverse strand, counting down.
TGGTTGATTGTTGGCTTGTCTTTGTTGATTACATTGACAGTGGTTTTGGTTATTGGTATTTAGTCACTACATTGTTTATTATAACAGTCGCATCGATATCTCAACATGGTTAATTGGTTGATTTGTGAAATGGGATTGGATACACAGTCGTTGTCTCTTATATTGTAATAATTGGATTGCTAACCCAGCATTAGTTTATAGTTTATTAAGTCACCGTGGTGCTTCATACGTGATGTGTTGGTATATGTGGGTTTCCTACAACATATTTAAGTTGAATTAATAGTTGTTGTTACTGTGTGTTTTAATTTCCAATCGAGAGTATTTCAATTTAAAATCGTGATAGTCATGACTTGGATGTCCACTGCATATGTTTATGGATATTGTTTGGTTACACCATCAGAGATTGGCATGGGTTTTATAACAATATGATTTCATTATTAAATTGATTAGAGGAATGGAATTGGGCATGATTTTTTTGTCTGTTTAATTGAAGTAAATAATTCGTGGACAATGGTTGATGTTTTGATGGAACGGAGTGGAAACAAGTGACTATGTGTTCATTTGGGAATTGTTTTAAATTTTGAATGGGACACATGGGAGGAAACATAACTCTTATACAAGTTGTTTTGGAAGGCATATTATCTTGAGTTTGATGACGTTGTGTTAAAGATTGAATTGCAAACAGTGAGCAAGTTGATACACAAAAATGATTAAATTATACACAGTAGTTGTTTAATAGATCACAATGATTATTTAGTTAGTGTTGGATCTTTTGATTTTAATATAGAATGGTTTTATGGAATGAATGAATTAATTTTTCAAATAGTAACCGCTATCCTCCCTACCATTATTTCACTTTTCATTAATTACAATCCCCTCACCTTCCCATATTCATTTTTCACTCCCTGTTCCTAAAATTTAATTACAGTTAAGAAGAATTCTGCATTGTAATAGTTTGAAGTCACAGTTTCTTAGAGGGATTATAGTGACATTTTCTTTGGTTTACATTACATTTGATTGTTTTTTTTCTGTAAGCAATAACCATGATTATTTTATCCCTCATTTTAACATTTTTTATTTAATACAAACCCCTTGCATATCCTAGAACCTTTTTTCAATCCCTTTCTCATTGACAATGGTTAAACAATTTGTATGGATTGGATTGCATGAGTCTGATATGTTGTTGAGACAAAATTTATTTCATATTTTAAAAGAGTTGTCATGTATGGTTGTTAAAGGAAATATTTTCTAATAAATCATGCATACAAGAATGAACATTTTCAGTCGAGGTAGCCATGGGAGAGGTAATCGAGGAAGAGGTAATTGGAACATGGGCCCTAGAAGGCCAAGATTCTCCATTCACTTTGATGCTAACTTGCAAGAATTAGACCAACTATTTTAGGCTAGATTTTTCAATTGGATTTGGCAAGGAGTGGTCCAACCTAGGCCTGAGAGGCCTCCCTTCCAAGCTCCACAAGCCCCTGGTATTCCCGTGCCCCTATATGTCTCATTGCAACCTGAGGTTCCCAAAAACTATGGATGGAAAGAGATTGTCCACTTGGTGGTCTCCCAACATCGTGGCTGGCCAAATTTTTCCTTACCTGCTCCCCCACCCATCAATCATATTGTTGAAGCTGCCCCTATCCACTGACCAATTCAATCCTCACATTCTAGAAAAAGGTTGAAAACCGAGGCCCACCATGCTCCTAACAAAGGAAAATCTATTGATGCCCCTTCCTCACCCTCCAATGGCTCTCATAAATCCATGTCCTCCCAGATGCATTTGAGGGACGATTGTTCTCATGTGATCAGTGAGATTAAGCCTACAGGATCATCACAACCAAAGGGAAATTCAGAGAGATCAAAAGGTGACAGCAACAACAAGGGAAAGGTTTCATCTCAAAGTGGAAAATATGGATTTTGAGTTTTATCTTATTTATTGTTGATGACAGTTGGCTTCAAAAGTTTTGGACAACATGTTTTTTGGATATATGAGTAATGTATTTTTGAAAATAATTTCAAATGTCAATGAGATAAATTGTCAAACATGAATGTGATAATGGGAGTCACAAGGAGGGATGTTTTACTTAATTAACTAGTTATGTTATGATTTTTAAGAGTTAAAGGGTAGTCACAAGGGGTCCCGCCTACTAGTTATTATTTATTTAAAACCCTTATTATGATTTATTACTTTTCCCCCTAACTAAAAAGTTGGTTGAGTTTTTAGTTAAGTTAACTAAAGAAGTAGTTCAACTACTTCAACCAATTCTAATTTTCTTAAAGGAAAAAGGAAAGGGAGGAACAAGAGGAGAATAGAAGGAGAAGCATACTAATGTTTTCTCTTTGAGTTTTTGTTGAGATAGTTCAGTTGTCATTCATTCCTTAATTTATCATAGCCTAATTCATTTTATGATAGTAGGGTCTTATTGTAGACAGGAAGATTCAGGGCTGAATTATTTCATTCAGACACTTGTTTTTCAGAGGTGTTGATCTATATTTGATAGTCTGTGTAGACTTTTCTGTTTGTGAATTAGTTTTCATGACTGACAAAGGCTATTGTGTAGAGTCAAGTGGGCAACAATATGTGGCAAGTGGATCCATATTTTAGAGTTCATTTTTTGTTTTTCTGTCAAAGGTCCTTTTGTATGTTTCATCGGGGACGTCTAAGTTTGAATTTGTTCCAAAACTTCTTCACGAAATTTTGTAAAGAGAATGTCTCTTTGATGATTTGGAATGAAATAAAGGATTGCTTTATGTCTCATCTATAATGATTATCGACTTGGTGTATTTACTTCTATCTCTATTTTTATCTCAACATTTGTTATGTTCAGAAAAACACATAAATAATGAATTTTTTAGAAAGATTTTATTTATAAAAACCATCCTAATCACTTGTAATCAATACTTGTGATTTAGGATATTAATTTTGATGGCTATAAACATAGGGTGATATTCCCATCTATTTTTATTTAGCCAAGCAGAATATGAAAATGCTTGAGTAAGATCATATCATATCTTTTCCTCAACACCAAGTCCACAACTTTAGGTATCGAGATATCCCCTTTGAGCACTAAATTTTCCTCCCCTATTTTCTTCACACACTTTCTTTTCTTCCTCCCTGGAGATGATTTTTGAGGTGAGGATGGATTCCATGCCAGACCCTCGTCCTCTACTAGGGATTTAATTCCTTCCACCAAATCACCACAAATATATATTTATGCCTATGGCCCAAAGCCCGAGTAAACTAACAAAAAATCCACAAATGCAACTTGATCCCTTGAAACCCCATTGTTAAGAATTGGATTTGGGGACAACACGGGTGGGAGAAATTTTTTGGGTGAATCTCCTCCTAAAACATCCACAGCTCGGACCACTCCAAAAAATCATATATATGTGCTCTCTTCTTTGTCATCACATCCATTCCCAAGCCAAGAAATAATCTTTGGCCATACATATTGTGGCTTGGAAGAAAAACTCCAAGAAGAAAAAAAAATCCAGTAAATGGACTACTTTTGTCCTCCGGTGAAATATACCTCCCCGAAGCATCCTGTCGTGGATATAATCCCAAAGAAGTAGGGTTTGAGTGCAAAGAGAAAGAAACCAACCAACAAAAATAAGGAACCCCTGCCTCTGATGAACCTACCAAAAAAACTTCCCGAGCCACTTGCCTAATCGATATTGCTAGGTTAGGTGTGACCTACTCCATGCAAGGTTCCCACAAACTTCAAATTGTAAAACTTCAGATGCTCTGACCCAGCAAGGGGTCAGGGGAATATTCCATGAGTTCAACACACTCTTCCAATGTCATCCACGGGGATGAGATAGAATCTTAATCTAGATCTCATGACATCTTTGGGGATTACCTCTAAAAAACACAACACTAAAAACTCTATCAAAATTGACAGAGGGAGTAAGGCACATCCATCTAGGGTTTCCTCAGAGCCATGACTCCCTCATCCATCATAGGTTATGAAAAACATATTACCCATTCTCCAAAGTCAACTTCTTTAAATATGAACAATCCTTTGTATTCATGTATAAAATTATCCAATTGACGTTTCTTCTCTTTAGTACACTCCTCTAGGTATTCCTTCACTCTCATTGACTCATCATCAGACTTATTTTCTCATAATAAAAACAAAAAACATTTCTTACTAGAACTAATCAACTGTTTGTCTTGGTTGGTACTTATTAGTAATATATTTGACTTATGTTTATGTGTGTTGATGATGCATTACTTCCCATACTTGATCATTCGGTGCTAGTTGGATCTCTATATGAATATTTAATCTCTCATATACATGTAAGGGATTCCAAACACTACTCCACATACATCAAGGGGTACTACTTCCAATTCCACTTCATCTATAAAATCAACATTTATAGAAAATTTAATCTTACACTCTTTCATTACCTTTATCTCTGCATCCTTGTTTACCCAACCCAATGGATAGGGGCTACGATGATCATGAACCTCCAATCAATAAATGTTGAATAAATTCGATGCTATAAGATTATCTTGTGAACCAGAGTTGAAAAAAGAATCTATATTGGTCTTCTTGACCTGAACCTTGATGTGGAAGATCTTGGTCATATCCTTCTCTTCTTGGTGATGAAGGTTACTCAAATCCACTTCCTTCTGCACAAATGTGCTTACAATCTTTTCATCCACTTCTGAGCTACTTTCAACTTGATTACATGAATCTGTGGCTAAAATGTTTTTTTTCTTTCCATCCTTCTTGTGGTTCTTTGGGTTCATCTTTGGATGTTGTTTCCAAGATTTTTTATTAGTATGGCCATCAATGTTGAAATGCTTGCAATGATTTTTGAGATATTTACACTAATGTGTAGTGTTTTATATCTTCTTATCTTTTCCCCCTTTCCACTTCTTCTTCTCCTCCTCCTTGGAAGATTCCTAGTGCTCTTTCTACTTCGAACCACTTAGATGCACCTTCTTTTAGACTATGTTTTCCAGGTACTATGCCTATACACATGCCTCATCCACTGTTCTTGGATTGAAGAACATCACCTGATTTTGTAGATGATTGTGTAAACCCCCCAGATACTTGAGGAGTCCATCTGGGCTCTTGGGAGAGATACCCAACATGATGGCTATGTTTTTGAACTCGGTGGTGTATTGGCACTACAACTTCACATTTATGTCAAAGGGGGAGAGATATAACAAAGGGATGGAAACATAGAGAAAGAAAAAATGCATGGATATAGGGGGAGAAATGATCACAGGGGGAGAAACCATCACAGGTGGAGCATGAGTGTTACCATGCCATCATTTTTTCAATCAATGCTAAAGGGGGATATTTTTGAAAGATTGGTTGTCATTGATGTCAACCCTTGAAGAATTCCAGTATCCCCATAGGTATGGTTATGGAACCCATAGTTTATCAAGGGAAAAATGTAATGAGGACTATCCATCCATGACATTTCAACCCTTGTCATCTATCTGGGATTTGAGATCATCATTGTTGAAATATTGGTTGTCATTGATGTCAACCCTTGAAGAATTATAGTAGCCCCAAAGTTATGGTTATGGAACCCATAGTTGATCAAGGAAAAAGCTCATGAAGGATAGTGTAAATTTAGGTAACTTACTCATGGATGGATAGTCCTCATAATTTCATTTCTGGTGATATATGGTATGCCATGTGGTTCCTCATGGTTGTGGAGTTATGACCTTGTGAAGTTAGAAGCCCTGAATAATGGTCAAGAAGCCCCTATTTGGTTACAAGTCTTTAATGAAAGGGTAAAGTGGTTGTAACAAGAAATTCAAGAAGCCCCAAAGATTAAGGAAATAGGTTACCCAAAAAAAGTATAAATAAACATCAAGGAGTTATTCACAAGCACATTCACTCACTTATTATATTGAACATCTTCTATTGAACTAGTGATCTATTTTTCAATTTTGCGATGGAAAAATATGAGGTAGCGACAAGTGAGAAGTGCAGGAGTTTCAGGGTTGCAAGGGAGAGAAAAATTTTCTGAGGAAACCCTGTTTTGGTTGACCCCTATGGGTTATAGTACTAGTATCTAGTGAGGCATCCCCGTGGGTTGCACAATTCCTGCCATGTGAGACCCCGCATGATATCATGTCTTAGTCCTACAAGGAAAATACATATTTGGGGGGAAATCTTGTACCAGGTCCCTAAGGTCATAAGAAAGTTTACAGGTCAGCACTACGATGTATCAAGTTAGATGCAAAGTTATAGGTATGCTTATGTGCTTGTTTTGAAGATTATACTTGGTTACAGTATGGTACATGCTTGAGGTATGTTTTTCTTGGCACATGATTGAGGAACATATTAGATACATGGTTGATTGAGGTATACTCTTGTATCTGATTATGAAATGACAATTATGCTTCATCGTTAGAGACATATCTTTGAGATGTGGATGTATGGTTGAGGTATACATTTGATGTATGGTGGCATATGCACGAGGCACGTGTTTTGGTCCTTTGAGTCACTTCATTGATGATATGGTACATGTCTATGCATGATTGATGCCATGGTATATGGTACTGGTTTTATATATGATTGATGCTCTAGTACATGGTACATGATTGGATACATGATTAGCTACTCATCATTGATTTTATGGTATCTACATTTGGCATGTCTTATGGTACATGATTGATGCATGTTATACTACATTTGTTGGTACATATTTGATGCATGGTATGGTACAAGTTTTGGTATATTATATGTTCATGATCAGTTAGAAGTTGATGGTATAGTGAACATGACAGGTTGGATATAGTGACAGGTTGATAGGTTACAGGTTAATGTGACAGAGGCGGTGATAGTGATAGTGACAAATAAAACGACAATGATAGTGACAATGACAGTGATTCTAGTAGTGATAGTTGGTTTACACTTATATTTTAGGGTGACAGGATGAGGTGAAGAAATGGGGTTTGTTGGAAACTGAGAGGGGGGGGGGGGTGAATCAGTATGAGAACTTTTACCACTTTTATCCAGAATATATAAAATTCAATATTATTAGCAGTATATCATCAATGTATCATATATTATTGCATTCAATATATCATGAGAATATAAACATAGGAATCATCACATCATATACACAGTACACCGGAATTTATGAGGAAAATAGAATGGGAGAAAACCATAGAATGATTTCTTATATATATCAATAATTCATTCATAGGAAGCACCAGATTCCAAATTCTCCAGCTGCAACTAGAAGGAGGATCCAACCCCATATTCTCATGCTCCAACCTAAAGTAAGCTACAACTCCTTGAATTCTTTGGCTCGAATCAGAAGGAGGCTACAAGCCCCTGATTCGTAGGATCCAACCTTAAGGAAGCACCAACTCCCTGATTCTTTGAAACCAACTAGAAGGAGGATAACACCTCCTTTCCTTGCCTTGTGTTGCCTCCCTAAAATATAAATGTAGAACAACTGTCACTACCACAATCACTACCACTGTCGATGTCATTGTCACTGCCACTTTCATTGTCACATGAACCTGTAACTAGTTAACCTGTCATTATATCCAATCTTTCACTATCACCAACCTATCACTATCAACCTGCCACTGTATCCAACTTGTCACTATCACTATTTCAAACTTGTTGAACTTGTCACTATCACTATTTCAAACTTGTTGAACTTGTCACTGTCATCGATAATCAACCAGATCCTCTCACATGGATCATATACCAAGGACACCTCTCCACTAGATGTCCAACATCACCAACACATGCGTCCACCAAGAATGTATCAATATCACCAACATACCATAACAAGATATGTTTCTCAACCATGCACCAAAGAATGTACCAAACCATCAACCTGTACCATACCAAGCATCAATTGGGTACCGCAACTTGTACCACAAAAAGTGCATCAACAATGCACCAACACCTATACCAAAACAAGTTCATCAACCATGCACCAACACCTATACCTTGTACATCAACACCATACCAAGTACTAATCCTGCATCATCCCATGTATCAATCATGTACATCAACAATGTTGATCAACACATGTACCATACCATGTACCAATAATGTATCTAAACCATATACCATATCACTCAATCATTCCATACACCATATACCATAAGATATACAAAGGAAGTACTATTAATGGTGTACCTCAACCAAGTACCAACATCACCAAGAGATGTATCTCATACATGTGCTATCATATGCCAAGTGTATTCCTCAACAATGTATCAATATGAATGATATTCCTCTAACATAACAACCATATCATCAACCATATACCTCAAACATGTGCCATATCACTCATGATATGTCTCATTCAATTAACATAACCATGTGCCAATATATCAAATATATGCACATATTAATGTACCTCAATAAATATACCTCAACCAACATGTATCATACATCCAAGATGTGCCTCAAGGCATATAGAAAAACTCACAATGTCTTGCTTCAAGAATGTTTCACAATATCACCAAAATGAAACCTCATAACACATAGAACAACATACCTTTTACATTTGTAACTGACCTAGTGCCTATGATCCTAATACATAAACTTGTAGAAATACATTAGTCCTCAACAACCAGGAACAAGAATCCTCCTTCACTTATGTCTTTTCCCTGCGGGATGAAGACTAGCTATCACACAGGGCATCACATGACGTTCCCTAGGCCACCCATGGGGGTGCCTCACAAGAAACCTTATACTTGACTCATGGGGGCCAGACTAATTAGGTTTTATCATAAATGCACACTCTTTGTAGCTCTGAAATTTTCGCTCTTCCTTCAAACTTTCTCCGTTGCCTCAGACTCAACCTCATATTCACCACTAGACCAAAATGTTCTCACAAGATAGATATTTAATGAATGTGTGTATACTTGTGAGTGACTTCTTGAGGTGTATTTATACTTTTCATAGGTAACCTCCTTCCTTAAATCTATGGCTTCTTGACTTTCTTGTTACAACCACTTTACCCTTTTATTAAAGACGTGTAACCAACTAGGGGCTTTTTGACCATTCGTTAGGGCTTCTAACTTCACAAGTCCATAACTCATCAACCATTAGGAAATATATGGTGTACCACATATCATTGGAAATGACATGATGAGTAATATCCACATATGATTGTCTTACCTACATTTACATTGTCCTTCATGTCCATATTCCTCAACCAAATTTGGGTTCCATAACCACACCTCCGGGGATACATGTCAACTTCATCAATTTCACCCATCACATCTGCTGACATCAACCATTCAACAATGAAAACTAAACTACCATCAATATCAACCACATATCTAGGGATTACATAGTTCTCCAAGGGTTGACATCAATGGCAACCAACATTCCAAACCAATTGTCCAACAATATCCCCCTTTGGCATTGATGGCAACACTAATAGCATGTATTGATGGAAACACTCATGCTCATATGAAAACTCATGATCAATATCCCTTTATTACCATATATCCCCCTACATACATGATGTTTCTCTTATCTTTCCCCATTTGACATCAATGGAAAATGGTGTCTCTCCTTGGAGCTGCTCCCCCTGTCTCGATGCATTTATTATTTCTCTCTGCTGCCATGCTTTTGTTCTTTCTCTTCTCTTTTGATATCAAGGGAAAAAGGATAACCCCCCTTGTAGGTATGTCTCCCCCTATGTATATGTTACTGATATTCCTTTATGGATCTATTTCTCTGATGATTTCCCTTCCCTTGACTTCCCTACAATATGTCATGTGGATCAATGTAGAGCTACTTGTAAATGTTTCCTTTCCTCTCTTCCAATGCTTACTTATTTTCCATTGGTTCTTCCTCTTGAAATTCACTGGCATATATAAAAATCATTCATTACTTGATTTCTTCATTCACTTTTCATGTTCACTTGACCATACTATTCAATGATTTTATTCTAATGTTGTATCTTCTACCAATGGGTTCTATTTCCCTATTCTATTGTGCCTTTCACTGCTTGCCTTTTTGTGACCAACTGATTCCAGTTGATTCCAATTGTAAATACACTGCTATGCATCTTCTCTGACCCATGTTTTTTGTACCTGTTAATTATCCATATCCATCCATGTGTCACAAACTATTCATAAATTTGCTACACAACTGTTCAAAATTTTGACCCATATATCATTTTACTATCATGAAGGCTTCATGGTTGCAACTAATCATCATATATTCATGTTTCTTCAAACTGTACTATCAAATTTTTCCACTGATCTTCTCTATTTGTGAATCAAACTCTACATGTATGGAAAAACCTGTACTAAATATATCCCTGCTTGAATACATACGTGGAATATAATCATAAACATTTTCCCATGTAATTGCTTGCAGATACCTGCGTGGGAACACTACTTCTCAATCGATCAATCTATCACTATGTACTTCTGTTATCCAACTGCTCTGAATATGTCTCAGAAAATACTTCAAATTGTTCAAAGGATGTTTCTCTTATCTATAGTAGATATTGCATGGACTCCCCCCATTCAATATTCATATTTATTGGGAGTATCCAAGATGGATGGCTCAACAAAATGGAGGAATCCACCCTAATGCAAAGTAATATTCTTCTTCATTTGTAGACTCATCATTTCTCTAAACTTTGACTTCTTCCTTTTTTCCTGGGGATTCTTTATGATCTTGCACTACAATTCCTGAGAGTAAAATTTCTTGGGAATGTTTTTTATTCACCTTCTCTTCTTTTCTTTCTCATACTATTGCAAATCCTACAATCTCTTGGATCTGTTCTTTATTCACCCGCTCTTCTTGTCTTTCTTTTCTTTTCCAAACCTTCATGTATATGGCATCGATGTTTTCTTTCATGGATGGTTGTATCATGCTTCTACAATTTTGAGCCATGTGACCATAATTGTGGCATTTGTAACATTCAATTTTATGTGGGGCCACATAATCATTTCTTGCTTGAACATTTCTTCCATAAGCCCTGCAATCTATAGTTTTATGTCCAAAGTTATTACAATTAAAACAATGACCATAAAAGAAATTTGCATACCTGGGAGTGAGGTCTTCTTTGTGGTGTAGTCCTTTTGAATTCCTTCCTTGGTTGATCATGATCTTCTCTTTTGTTGATCCCTTAATTATGTTTGAATCTTCTTTGTTTATTTAATGTGAAAGGTCTTGTTGAATATGTATCTCTATCATACTCATTATTGTTTGATTCTTGCTGACCATGATTCCTTCCTTTGAGTACTTCTACATAACTCATAACTTCTCCCTCATTCTTCCTTTATAGAAACCTGGAGTGTTTTTATTCAACTTTCTTTACTGATGATGTGGATGTTTCTCTCTCTTCAATTTTCTTGTTTAGGTTGATGATTTTAAATCTCAATGTGACAAATTCTTCTTAAATCTTCTCAACCTCTTCTTCTTTCTTCATCATCTAAATCTTCTAGAATTATTTCATTCTCTTTGCTTCTTCAAGTTTCATTTTCAAGGAGATGATTTCTTCTTCAAGTATTCTTTCTCATTGATTGAATTTTGCTTCAAGCTTGTTTTCCTTAAGTTCTTTTTTCTTCTCCACTTATTTTTCTTAGTGATGCAATTTCAACTTCAAGATATTTCTTTTATTGAAACTAATTTTTGTATGCTTCTTCAATCCTTGTGACTTCTTCCAACTGAGATTTTAAATTCACAATGACATGTTGGGATTCTTCGAAACTTTCTTGAGAATTCTTCTTGACTAATTGTTCTTCAAGAGACTTGTTTTTCTTCCTTTCCTTCATCAATTCATCTAAAGCACTGATTAGTTATGCTTCAATTTATACTATGCCTTCTTCACAATCTTCTTCTTCTTATTCGGTCTGACATGATGAGCATATTTCTTCTTATTTTGTACATGTGTCTTCTTGTTGGTCCTTGACCAAGTTTTGGGACATTCTTGGTCATGTTGACCTATTTTGGGACTTCGACAGCCTGTTGAAGGAGGAGCGCAATACGAAGCGGAGATCACGGGATCTCAACCGCTTTTTGGGATTTTGGGATCATGTAATGGGATTGGGATGTCATCACATGGGTTTACCCATGTTTAGGCCTATTTTGTAATATATAAATAGATGTCTAGGAGATGTAGAAAGAGGCAGAAGTAGTGCATCTATGTGATGTGAGACCGGTTGTGCTAAGTTCTAGAGGCTAAGTTCTAGTGTGGATTGTAAGAGCTAAGTGCAAGTGGTTGTAATAGACTATGGAAGGATTTTTGTTGTAACACAAGGAAGAAGGATCTAGTGAGCTGCAAAAATATTCTATCCCATGAGAAGAAGGGTTTTGAGGCTCTGTTATTGTAACTAATTGACTGAAGACAATGAAGAAGAAGAGTTGGTGGACGTAGCCCCAGGGTGGGGGTGAACCACGTAAACACTGTGCTATGTTGCTTTGTGCCTTGTCTTGATGTGTTCACATGTTATTTGTTGAATGCTTTGATATATTTAGATAGATCTTCTTATGCTTAGTGCTAATGATATGTGAGAATGCTAGATCTGACCTATATGACTATGCTTAGTGCTTGATCTGTTAGATCTGATATAATTATATTGGCTAAGTGCTTAAATATATTCAATCAGTGTGCATGATTTGAAGATCTGTTTTATCAATGAAGTGGATATTGATTACATATTAAGGAACTGATGGTGCTAAGTTCTTTATTAAGTGTTATAATCACATATATGTATCCCAGCTAAGGTTGCAGACACCTGAGTCTTGCAACCATCCCTTCCTCTACCTCGGGTGAGACTTCATATGCTTCGCAGGTGTTTTTGAAAGGTTTGGTAGTTAGGGATTTGTTGGTGTGCTATTGTAGCATTGAACCCTGGGTTTTCCCCTGTGCCAGCAAATGGTTCTGTTGCTGGGACCTGAAACTGTGATTGCTGGGAACTGAGAAAGAAGAAGTTTTGTGCAAAGATTTGACCTGAGATTGTGAAATCTCTATGCATAGATTGGTTTCCCTAGCACACAATATTCTACTTGACTTATAAATCTATGTGCTAAAGAAATAATCCCAATTTGAAGAAAATAAGGTCAGATCTGAAAGAAAGAATCCCGATTTGAAGAAAAGAAGGTCAGATGTGAACGAAAGAAACAAGATCTGAAAGCTTTGTGCTCTAAGAAAAGTAATAGTGAGAATTTATGATTAAAATAGGTAATATATGCAATCTCTTTTCTCTGGTAAAAGGTAATAATAGTGAAAAGTTTTAGATATGAAAGATTTGTGCTCTGTAGAAGTAAGATAAGTGGAATTTTATTTTTCTAGAGTATGGATATAGGTATGTTTAATAGAGTTTGTCCTAGTTTGAAAACTAGGGTATTGATAGATGAAACAAGGTCTGATATGTATAGATTTGATAATAATAGTGAAATATATGTTATACCTATGCATAGAAAGAATGTTTGGAATAACAAATGGATGTAGGATCCTAGAAAGAATTTGTTGCAGGTTAGCTCCTATGATCCTAGTGCGCAGTACAGAAGAGGATGGGAATCATTTAAAAGAAAGAGAGGATTAACCCTCTGTTACAATTGCAGAAGACCGAGACATATTGCTAAGGAGTGCCCTGGGAGAAGACCTAGTTGTCTTTTTTGTAAGGATATGGACCATGAAGTGTTGGATTTCCCCAGAATGATTGCTAAGATTGAAGAAATCAATCTAAATCAAGAAAACCCTAAGGTAGATCCAGAAACTATGGAAGAACCTAAACAAGAATCAGATAAAGAGTTGCTACAGATAAATGAAACCCTAAATGACCATCGACATATTAGCTTATTAGATATCTTCAAATAAAAAGAATGCATCAAAGCTAGAATAGGAGACTTCTACATTGACTGTGTTGTAGATGAGGAAGCACAAGTGAATATCATGACAGAGAGAACTTGGGAAGCTATAGGGAGGCCTACTATGATTCCTTCATTAGGAAGAATAGGGTTATTCAGAGGAAAGATGATAAACCTTTGTGGAAGGCTCTCCCAGATACCTATGAATACTAATGGATCTTCAACAGAAGAAGATTTTGAGATTATTGAATTTGTTGAAGACATCGCCCCATTTACCATGTTACTAGGAAAACCTTGGATTGATAGAGATCAAGCCAGATGAAAGGAAGAATAAGAAGTTTTGGAGCAGAAGAATCAAGAGTTAAAATATTTCATGACCAGAAGGATCACACATTTGATTGAAGAACAGGAGAGTAGATCAAAGTTATTTAACACTAGCAACCCAGATGATGAAGTTGAGAGAACACTAGAGGATCCACAGAAGATGGAACTACCTTTATCAGACAAAGATGAAGTATTATCCAGGAACCTTAGGGAAGAATCTCAATAACGTGAAGTGACTATGACCAAAAAAAATGAGAATCAGAATGGAAAAAGGACTAACGAGCCGAAGCTCACTGGAAATAAGTCTAGAAAGCTAAGTAAGATGGGAGATAAGTTTGAAAAGTTGTAGAAGTTTCTAGTGGGAACTTCGTAGATAGAAAATTTTCAGTATTGGAGCTTCGCCAGGATATCAGAACATCGACACATGGTAGTTTGCCATGACGAAGCAATATAGTCGTTGGGGACCTTGTAACCATTTGATTGATGCTCCAAACAGGAAGAAAGGTAGTTATGGTTCGTCATCATACCATTGGACTGCGCCATAATAGAGTAAACAAGAGTCAATGGAGGCTCATATCCGTTGCAAGCGAATCGTTGTCGAGTTACCTATTTATCCCATCCGCCACACACTGAGAACACTTTTGCTAACCGAGAATTCAATCCCATAGACTAAGACGATTTTATATAATGAACACCATGCTCTTTCTCTCTATCTTATTACTGTGTCCAAGTTATTCCCCGAACCCACGATTGTTCACCCCGAGTGTGTATGTCAGATGAATTGAGCGCCGTAGAGAAAGTTGTCAAAGAAGTTTTGATCGACTTAATGAATGAGAGAGTCATGTCAATGTATGAAGGTATCCAGGATTCATTCACAAGAAAAATGAAAGCATCTCTATCCACTACACGTGGAGCCAGACCATCCCGGCCAGAAGATGAAAAGAGAACTAAGCATAGAGATAATATCGCAAATGCTAAGTTGATTCCGAGCATATTACCTACCTACCTACCACCTCTAAGCGGCACAATAAATCGAGACAATGTTTCTAGAGAATTTGAGTACACTTTGGTCACTGCGTACCTTCTAAAAGGGATACACGCAGTTCGCACAGACCAAGATAAGATTGCAGCGTTGAAGTTTATCAACTTCAACCTCGGTGAATGGAAAGTTTACAACATGCTCGCCCCGCATAAGTACCTGACCAGAACTAAAGGAAAGAAATCAAAGATCATTCCTCAGTCATGGACCCATAGCCTCCTGCAGTCCACTCTACTGAATGTTATGAAGATTCCACACTTTGGACGACACCAAGAGGTGAATGCATGTGTCAAATTGCTACTGTCTTATTACCATGGAGGTTATCTATGGTTAAACCGTCGCATAATAGTGGATCCGACATTGATCAATCAGATGATAGGGATGAGTATACAAGGCCCTGACCCATAGGGTTTCTATCCTGGAAAATCCATGGATCGTGCTCTAGCTCAAAGGGTCAAGGACACCTATGGATATGTCGAGAAGGGAATGCAAGGCTACAAGGTAGCCTCTATCCAGAGTGATGCAGTGCACCTTTCCTGTTAAGTGATCGTAGGAAATTTAGTCCATAAGAACTGACCCACCCAAGTCATTGTTTTTGTAGTAGACCTCATAGGGAAGTGCGCAGAGGGCCTACAAATGAATTGGGTGAAGTACCTAGTGAGCCAGTTGGAACTGGACTACAGGGAAATGCAAGATCAAGGATACGAATTCCATTTCAGTTGGATTTTAATCCTAATCACTTTCATGGCCTGGGAGATGCTAGAAGGTGCGATCTTCCTGCACACCGAGCCCTTTGAATCTCTGGCTGTGAAGTTCAGTACATTGTGGTACTCCAGTGACATGAATAAGAAATGGCAGTCAAATGTCGTGTTCCATACCTATTACAACTAGCTGAAGACAACAATCTATTTTGAACCTCGCATCATTCTGAATACTCTCCATAGGTTTCAACCTTTGATGAAATTTAGCATGGACTGCCATTTCATTTATATCACAGCGTATGCTGACGAGCACAAGAAACAAATTCAATATTACTACAAGCTGAAAGAGGAGGAATTAGAAGAGATTACTAAAGACTGGTCGACAAACCTCCTCATTCCAGTAGATCCTGTGGAGATGTCCGACATTGACAGTCCAAAGTAGCGCATGATACACCTAGACCTAGCAAGACAAAGAAAAATGAAGAAACCCAAGACGTAAGCAATACCTCAACAAAGACTGCTTCCATCTCACATGAGCAAGGAGGATATGTTGGAGAGATAGATGGCATAGAAGTTGGACAGAAGAAAGGCAAGGTTACACCGCCTAGAGATGAGGAGGACCCATCGAATAAAAGGAAGGTTTCCCCCCCCGAAGCCTTATTCCTGGATAAAATCGAAAGAATATCTGACCAAAATGTAGACTACCCTCACCTTAGATGACTTTGATTTCATTGTGGCAACACTAAACGATGCTTCGCTGGAGATATCAGAGAAACAAGAAGCTAAGAAGGAAGAGATGTACAATCGAATTGAGATTGAAATCCAAGGAGTGCAGCAGGCACTACAGTGCAGTCGCGCAATTTCCACTACGACTCTGCCATTAGGAACACTAGAACTGGGAGATAAGCCAACTCAATTCCACCGAATAGCTGATACAGTCAAAGCTCACCTTCAACAAGCATAGGAGAAAACAACGCAAGCCACCCAGGCTTTAACACAAGTATAGGGAGTACTTGTAGAGCAACACAATACTACAGAATGGTAGAAGCTTTCTCTCGAAGAAAAGTTTGATGAAGAAAAATCCCAGCTATAGAAAGAAAAGGAATAGTTGCTCCTAGAGAAACTCGAAGTAAAGGAAAGGGTCAACAGAGCACTTATCTCTATGACAGTTGTAGAAGTAAAGACCGAAGAGAGAATTCCTTTGTAGGTGGCACAACTTGAAGAAGTAATCCAACATCTACAACAACACATAGAAGATTTGGAGCTATGCACAGTGACCGAGACCCTGCAAGACATAAGAGACCTCAGGGAAGTAATTGCCCGCAACGCAGTTCACAGAAAAAAATCTCTTGCCCTGGAATGCAAGTAGTTGAGTAACCATAGTGCCCAAACATATGCTAATCTCACCGAGAATCCAGAATTGCAGAAACTAGAGTCGCAGCTCCAGGAAGAAAAAGAACACGCAGACATACTATAGGTGCATTTGAAGGCCCTGTCAGCCGTTGATCCAGGTGGATATCGGGGGCCACCCACCTTTTCCAAATGGCTCAAAACAGTTTTCTGGCCATTTTGGCAATTTACTATTTTTAGCAGGTTTTAACTTCCGGGGCCATTTTGAGGGTCCAAATGAAGGTTTTTCGAGATCGAGGTTCTCAA
>ML777798.1:833509-849856 GCA_009831015.1 Picea engelmannii | reverse complement strand
CCCATGGGTTTACCCATGTTTAGGCCTATTTTGTAATATATAAATAGATGTCTAGGAGATGTAGAAAAAGTAAAAAGTAGTGCATCTATGTGATGTGAGACTGGTTGTGCTAAGTTATAGAGGCTAAGTGCTAGTGTGGATTGTAAGAGCTAAGTGCAAGTTGTTGTAACAGACTATGGAAGGCTTTGTGTTGTAACACAAGGAAGAAGGATCTAGCGAGCTGCACAGATATTTTGTCCCATGTGACGAAGGGTTTTGAGGCTATGTGCTTGTAACCAATTGAATGAAGACAATAAAGAAGAAGAGTTAGTGGACGTATCCCTAGGGTGGGGGTGAACCACGTAAACACTATGTTATGCTTCTTTGTGCCTTGTCTTGATGTGTTCACATGTTATTTGATGAGTGCTTTGATATATTTAGATAGATCTACTTATTCTTAGTGCTAATGATATGTGAGAATGCTAGATCTGACCTATATGAATATGGTTAGTGCTTGATCTGTTAGATCTGATCTACTTATCTTGGCTAAGTGCTTAAATACATTAGATCAGTGTGCATGTTGTGAAGCTCTGTTTTATCAGCGAAGTGGATATTGATTGCATATTAAGGAATTGACGGTGCTAAGTGCTTTATTAAGTGTTATAATCAGATATTTGTGACCCAGCTAAGGTTGTAGACACCTGATTCTTGCAACCACCCCTACCTCTACCTCGGGTGAGACTTCATCTGCTTTGTAGGTGTTTCTGAAAGGGCTAGTAGTTAGGGCTTTGTTGGTGCATTGTTGTAGCATTGAACCCCGGGTTTTCCTCTATGCCAATACTTCTTTATCATTCTATGGCTTTGTGATGGGAGAAAAACATATATTATTTATCTTGTCACAAAGTTCTTTAACTGATGAACATTTTCCCACTTTTTAATTTACTAAATCAAGTAATCCTTCCAAGATAAAATCCATTGTTATTTTGTTGTTCTTTTTCAATTCCTTCTTGGTTGTAGTCTTTGGAGGTTTCTTTGTAGTGGTGTATCCTGTAACAAATGATTTCAAAACATCATATCCTTGTGTCTATAAAAATGTTTTCATCCTAATACTCCACATTTCATACTTTTGACCATTCTAACCATTGAATTGTGGTATTCCATTTTTATACAAATTATTTCTCTCCATGATCTACCTTCCAGTGGTTAAACTGTTTCCTAAAGGAACCTTCTCTGATACTAATTATTGGAATACTGATAAGGGGGGGTGAATCAGTATGAGAACTTTTACCACTTTTAACCATAATATATAAACTTCTATCTTATTAGTATTATATCATCAATGTATCATCTATGATTGCATTCAATATATCATGATCATATATACATAGACAACATCACATCAACAACATCACACGAAATGCACAATACACAAGGATTTATGCGGAAACCCAAATAGGAGAAAACCATGGAATGATTTCTTATATAAATCAAGAATTCATTCATAGGAAGAACCAAATTCCAAATTCTCCAACTACAACTGTAAGGAGGCTCCAAACCCCTATTCTTAGGCTGCAACTTGAAGAAATCTACAACTTCCTGAATTCTCTTGCTCGAACCAGAAGGAGGCTACAACCCCCCAATTCTCAGGCTCAAACCTGAAGGAAGCTCCAAATCCCTGATTCTTCGACACCAACCGAAAGGAGAGTACAAACCACTTTCCTTGCCCCGTCCTACCTCCCTGAAATATAAATGTAGACCAACTATCACTACCAAAATCACTTCCACTTTCATTGCCACTATCACTGTCACTGTCACTATCATTATCACTGTCACATCAACCTATAACCAGTCAACATGTCACTGTATCCAACCTATCATTGTCACCAATTTGTCACTATAAACTTGTCACTGTATCTGACCTATCATTGTCATTGTGTTCAACCCGTCCAACCTATCACTATCACTGATACTCAACCAAATCCTCCCACATGGATCATATACCAACGAAACCTCTAAAATAGATGTCCAACATCACTGACACATGCCTCTACCAAGCATGTACCAAGATCAACAACATACTAACACAAGATATGTGTCTCAACTATGTACCAAAGCATGTACCAAGCCATCAAGTTGTACTGTACCAAGCATCAATTGTGTACCACAATAAGTGCATCAACCATGCATCAACACCTATACCACAATAAGTTCATCAACCATGCACCAAGACCTAAACCATGTACATAAACACCATACGAAGTACCAATCATGTATCATAGCATGTACACCAACAATGCACATCAACACTTATACCATACCATGTACCAATAATGTATCTCAACCATATACCATATCACTCAATCGTTCCATACACCATATACCATAGGATATACCAAGCAAGTACTATCAATGGTGTATCTGAACCAAGTACCAACATCACCAAGAGATGTATTGCATAGATGTGTTGTCATATACCAAATGTATTCCTCAACAATATATCAATATCAATCATAGGCATCTAACATAAACACCATATCATGAACCATGTACCTCAAACATTTTCCATATCACTAATGATATGTCTCAATCAATTACCATAACTATGTGCCAATATATCCAAGATATGAACCTAGTAATGTACCTTAACATATATACCTCAACCAACATGTATCATACATCCAAGATGTGCCTCAAGGCATATACCAAAACTCATAATGTCTTGCCTCAAGCATGTTTCACAATATCACCAAAATGCAACCTTGTAACACATAGAACAACATATCTTTTACATCTATAAATGACCCGGTGCCTCTGATCTTGATACACAAATAAATACCTTGGTCCTCAAAAAACAGGAGCAAGCATCCTCCTTCACTTCTATCTTGTCCTCATGGGAAAAATACTACTTTTCACTCAGGGCCTTGCATTATGTTCCCTAGGCAACCCGTGGTGGTGCCTTTCGGAACACCCTATACTTGACCCACGAGGACCAACCTAGTTAGGGTTTATTAGAAACCCGGTCTCTCTACATCTCCAAAATTTTCTCTCTTCCTTCACGACTTTCTTTGTTTCCTTAGAATCAACCTTAGATTCATCACTAGACCAATATATTCTCACAAGATATATATTTAATGAATGTGTGTGTACTTGTGACTGACTTCTTGAGGTGTATTTATACTTTTTCTAGGTAACCTCTTTCCATGAATTTAGGGCTTCCTGAATTTCTTGTTACAACCACTTTGCCCTTTCATTAAAGACTTGTAACAAATTAGGGGCTTCTTGACCATTCTTCGGGGCTTCTAATTTCACAAGGCCATAACTCCTCAACCATGAGGAACTATGTGGTGTACCACCTATCACCGAAAATGTCATGATGAGTACTATCCAGATATGAGTGTATTACTTGCATTTTCATTTTCCTTCATGTCCATATTCCTGAATCAAATTTGGGTTCCAAAACCACACCTCGAGGGCTACATGTAGACTTCATCAAATGAACCCATCACATCTGCTGACATCAACCACTCATAAATGAAAACTAAACTACCATCAATATCAACCACATCTCTACAGCTTCCATACTTCTCAAATGGTTGAAATCAATGACAACCAACTGTCCAAACCAACTATCCAACATGGTTGTAGCCTCCTTCTGGTTGGTGCTAGAGAACACAGGGAGTTGGAGCTTCCATCAGGTTGGAGCCTGAGAACCAAGGGGTTTTAGCCTCCTTTTGGTTGGAGACAAAGAATTTAGGGGTTTGTAGCTTCCTTTAGGTTGGAGCCTATAAATTATGGGGTCATATCCTCCTTCTAGTTGTAGTGGGATAATTTGGAAGTTGGTGCTTCCAATGAATGTATTCTTTTGATATATAAGAAAATCGTTCTGTTTTTTTCTCCCATTTGGGTTTCCACGTAAATTTTGGTGTACTTTATTTTTTTGGCTATCTATTATGCTCTATTGATTTATACTTCTCATGATATATTGATGATATACTTATGATGAAATTAATGATTACATATTTTGGTTAAAAGTGATAATAAATTGCTCATAATGATTCACCCTCCCTATTAATATTCCAATGATTCGTATCAGAGTAGGTCCTTTAAGAAACAATTTAACCACTAGAACGAGATCATGGAATAAAATAATATTGGAGCACAAAGGTTTGATTCAGAACTATGCCTTTAGGAATAAAAGGATGCAAAACTTTTTATAGGAACATGGATTTGATGTTTGGCAGTCAGTAGTAGACGGATATGCAACACCAACCACCCCCCCAATTGAAAAATATGGGAAGAAACTCCGTGAAAACAATTGAAAGGATAAGGTACCATTCTCAGCAGTCTGGATGATTTAGTATTTATCAAAGTTATGCATTGCAAGACCACACAGGATCTTTGTGATAAACTTCAAAATATTTACGAAGGAGATGCCAAAGTCAAGGGAGCTAAGCTTCAAAACCTTATAGCTAAGTTTGATAAATTAAAGATAAAGGAAGATGAAGAAATTACAACCTACTTTCTATGAGTTTAAAAAATAGTGAATACTATTAGAGGACTAGGAGAAGAAGTCAATGAATCAATGGTTTTTCAAAAGGTTCTAGGATATCTACCTATGAGATTTGATCCTAATATATCATCCCTAGAAGAAATAATATATCTTTATAGTTTGAGCATGGACGAGCTACATGGAATATTCAAAGATTATGAAATGAGGAAAGAATAAGAGAACCCAGTCATGAAGGAAGCAATGTTCAAAGCATCTAAGAAGAAAAAGTAGCAAAACAGGAAAAAGTCAAAACCAAATTGTAGCTGGAGTGATTATTCAGAGGAAGATGAAGACGTGGAAAACTCCATAAGGAAGTTAAACAGGGGAACCAACAAGTACAAAGGTATGCTTCCATTGAAATGTTTTAATTGTGATGGTATTGGTAATTTAGCTTCTAAATGTCCTTATACTAAGAACAAAGGTAGTGATGAAGAAGAAGATCCTAAGAAAAAGAAAAATCAAAAGGGAGACAAGAGAAGAAACAAAAGGAAATTCTTCAATAAAGGTATCTACTCAAAGGAATACAACTCCTTATTAGATGAGGATGATGATAGTGACAATGATTCAAAAAGAGTACTCTTCAAGGCAGTAGATGATTATGTAGAAGATTCCAAAGAAGAAGGAAAAGTTGCTCTCGAAGTAGAACTGATCGGTTCCTTAGAAGAACTGAGAAAGGAAAGAAAGGAAAACAAGTCACTCAAGGAAGAGTTAAAGACAGAAAAAAAAATCACAATTCCAACTGTAAAGTAGTCAAGAATATAATCACAATGTTAAAAATCCAAGTAGAAGAAGACAAAAGGATTGAAGAAACACTCAGAAGTTAGTTAGAAGAAAAGGAGAAGATGATTGAAAGCTTGGAAGCAGAAATAATGACTTTAAAAAAAGATATTCAGAAGAAAGATATGCATCAGAATAGCACCAAAATATTAGATGATATCATTAGTAGTCAAAGGCCATATTATGACAGGTCTAGGATAGGCTACAACCATATGCATACTAAGAAATGTTTGAGCTCCAAGAATTTAGAGAAGGAAGTGAAACAAAACATCTATGCAGAAATACTCATAGGTACTCAAGAAGAAAATCCAAAAGGAACTAGACCACCTATAATATTCATAACAAAAAATCAACAATTAGTGACATCTGAAGAAGAAGAAGGATTCAAAAGAGAAACACCATTTACAAGATCCCATACATCCATGTATCAAACTATTTTTCTTGGTTTATGGTATTCTTGTAACAATTTTGGACACAAATATGCAAACTATAGAGCCTATGACAAGAACATAAGAAACCATGAAGGATATTCAAACAAACGTTATCTCAAAAAGTCACATGAAGCACATAACAAAAATCACAACAGTTTTGGTCCACTAAGTAATGAAGTAAAGTGCTACAAGTGCAATCGTTTTGGACACATGGCCAAATATTGTAAACTGACTATTCCTCCAAGGGAATGAAAGAAGAATATCAACAATCACATACATGAACCATAAAGGATATGGTTAAGGAACCAAGATCAATTCAACATTGAATAATGCTCACTTGCTTTACAAGATCAACACAAGAAAAGTGGCTGGTATGTTGGCAAAAATTGTTTGAAGCATATGAGAGGTGACAAGAACAATATTCTGAAACTAAAGATGGAACGAGATGGATCCGTTTCATTTGGAAATGATACCTCATCCAAAATTATAGGAAGAGGCATAGTCATTCTTGGAAGAAAAGATGCCAAGGAATAAAATGTTCTACTGGTCAAAGATATGAAGCACAATATTCTAAGTGTAATTCAAATGTGTGATCAAAGACAAAAACTTTCGTTTGAATCGAAAAAATGTGATATAAGGAAATAACGATCGGGAAAATTGGTGGCTACAACTAGAAGTACCCCGAACAACATATATTTCCTGAATGAGTTTGGAAGGGAAAGATTTTTCTTAGGAAAAGAAAATAAAATTTGGCTCTGGCATAGAAGGATGGGTCACATAAACTTTGATAACCTTGTCAAAATCAACAGAAAGGAAGCAGTGAAAGAAATGCATGAGATCTCAAAGCTAGCAAATACTCTATGTGAGTATTGTCTACAAGGAAAACAAACCAGGACCAAGTTCAAATAAAAAGAGTACTCCACGAAAAAATCATTGGATATTGTACATGCTGATCCATGTGGACCTACAAGGATGAAGGGATTAAATGGCGAACAATACTTTATACTACTGGTTGATGACTACACAAGAATGATTGTAGTTTTATTTCTTAGGAAGAAGTCAGAGGCATTTGAACACTTCAAGATTTAAATGTGGATGAACTTGCACATATAATATCTAGCTAGAAAAGGACATACACAGTTTGCAGAAAAAATGAGAAAATATGGAAACGAGAGAGAGAGAGAGAGAGAGAGAGAGAGAGAGAGAGAGAGAGAGAGAGAGAGAGAGAGAGAAANAGAGAGAGAGAGAGAGAGAGAGAGAGAGAGAGAGAGAGAGAGAGAGAGAGAGAGAATCAAAGAATTGTATTAACTGAATGAAATAATGATACAATATACTCGATATGAACTGCATAGCTCGAATAATGCCCCATACTAAATGAGATAATGCGCCATAGTGGTGGTATAAAGTGATCTGGACACACATAGGAAGTCACAAGAGTTAACTACCACCTAGTCTAAGTCAACTAGCCTCTCAATCCTTAGTTAACTGACTGAAGCATTAGTAATGTGCCACTCTAGTGATAATCCCAAGGACAATGCGCATTAGAAGTGATGATCCCAATGCTACATGGTGATGGAACCAATGTGGAATCAACACTCTACTCAACTGATCGAAATGAAGTGTGAACTAAATATAATATTCCCCTAGAATGTAGGAAAATGAATATTCTCCCTAAAATGTAGGAGACTAGATAATGACTAATAAAAATAGGGAAAACCTTAGGAAAAAGAAATACTAGGTGTGTGTGAAATATCTCCAACACACCCCCTAAACATAACTATGGTGAAAATAAAATAAAGGGTCCTGCCAATGAGGCCATGTTAGAACAAAAATAAAAGACACATTGAAATAAACGTGGAAAGAGAAAAAAATTCATGGGAAACCCCCCCCTCAAGGTACAATGTATAAAAAAAATTGTCAGTTGCTTGGAAAATGTGTCCTTCACTCGAAGATGACTATGTAGAGAATGAAATTTATGCTCAGTGGAGGTCTTGGTGAAGATGTTTGTAGTCTTTTCTGTTGAAGGACATAACTGCAGGTTCATGATCCCCTTATGTACTAAGTCCCAGATGTAGTTCATGTGGATCTGAATGTGCTTCATTTCCTGCCTCTGAATTGGATCTCTACAGAACTTCAGAGTTCTCTGGATATCACACTAGATGATGATCAATCAATGAAACCGAATGCCCAACTTGGTGAGAAAATTTTGTAGCCACATATCTTGAATGGTTATGTTAACTACCCCTCTATACTCTTCCTCAACTAAATATAGAGCAATAATAACCTTCTTCTTTCTCGACCAATAGATGGTACCGAAACCCATACTGAGTGAGTAATTAGATGTGGACTTGTGATCAATGCTATCACCAACCCAGTCATAATCAGTGAACTTGATAAGTTCCAATGTAGAGTCTACTACATATTGAATCCAAAAGGTGATGGTGCCCTGTACGTATCGAAGCATATGCTTTGTATCCTTCCAATGTAGCTCATGTGACTGTTGCATGAATTGGGAGACTGCTCCGACTTCATAGGAGAGGTTTGGTCTGGAGTGTGTGAGATACAACAAGCTCCCCACTAGCTGTCTGTATAGTGTTTTTTCCACTAGTGGAGTGTGCCCGCCATCCTCAAGTCTGACTCCTAATAGGAAAGGAGTCGAGGAAGACTTGTAGTATGTCATGTGGAATCTCTCAAGGAGATCTCTTGCACACTTGGCCTAAGACAGTTTGAATCATGATGCATCCTGACTGATATCGAGACCAAGGAAGAAATGTAGAAGACCCATGTCCATCATCAAGAACATGTCATGCATAATCCTCGTGACTGCAACAATCACTCAAGTCGAGCAACCGATGATCAACAAATCACAACATACAAAAACAGGAGTAGAAGTGAATTGGCCATCCTGAGCATGTAAACATTTAAGTATGAATTACAATGTACAAATTTCTGTGATAGTAGGTAGTATTCCATCTTGGCATACCATGCCCTCAGGGCCTACTTGAGGCCATAAAGTGACTTCTTCAGTTGACATGCCAAAGATGAATCCTACGTGAAGCCTTGGGGATGAACCATTTAGATATCCTAAGATATATATCTATTAAGAAATGCATTCTTCATGTCCATCTAATGGAATTCCCATCCCTTGGCTGCCGCAATGGAAAGTGCCAAGCATATGGAATCCATATTCTCTACTGGAGCGAAGGTCTCGTCATAGTCAATGTCATGCACCTGCTAAAATCCTTTGATGACTAGCCTAGATTTGTATCTGCTAACATGTCCATCTATTGTGATCTTGGTCCTGTAGACCCATCCGCACCTGAAAAGTTTCCTTCTTGAAGGAACGAGAATGAGATCCCAAGTTTGGTTCTCAAGGAGGGAGTTGTACTCTTCCTGCGTGGAGGATTCCCAGAAGGGATTCCTAGCATCCTTGCCATAGGATTGTGGATATGAAGACTGGAAAAATAAAATATTCTTGGGTAGCATCGATTTAGTGGCGGTGAGTGTAAGAGGATGCTCCTCAAAATAATATCGAGTCCTCAAGGTATCATCTAGATCCCCCAAAATACCTCCTGCATCCTGAAGAGTAGTCTTGGACCACTTGGGCCTAAGATCTAGATTTGCATCTACATACACTAAATAGGGATCTACATCTAAATATGCATGCACTAGCTCTACATATCACTGCACTAACTCGGTATCTAAATCATCTAAATCCTCTAAATAAAAACTCTCATCTAAAGAATATTTGGCATGTGCATGCTCATCATCTCTAACAGGTGGAAGAAAAAAAGTGTCTGCATGCGGCTTCAGAGGTTCATGCGAGATACTTTCCTCAAATTGGACACTGCACTCAATGATGAGCTAGTTCATAGAGGGATCAATGAGTATGTATCCCTTCACACCATCTGGGTATGCAAAAAAGATACACTATGTACTATGTGGATCAAGTGCCTTCCTCTTCTTAGAGAGAATCCTGGCCCATGCATGTGAACCAAATATACAAAAGTGGGTCACTTCAAGTTTGAGGCCTCTCCAAGCCTTGAAGGGGGTATTATCCTTGACATATCTATGGGGGGATTTTTTTGGATTATTTCTCACAATTAGGTGCTTCAACCCATAATCTTTGTGGAAGTGACTTTCCATGTAGCATGCAATATGCCATATCTTTCAGGAATCTATTATTTCGCTCAACAACTCTGTTTTGCTGTGAATTATAGGGAACCATGTGCTACAACTAAATCTCAACCTCAAGACAAAGATTTTGTACCTCATGGTTGACATACCCCCCCCCTATTATTTTTTTGGAGGACTTTGATCTTCCTTCTTGACTGCGTCTCAACAACGAATTTGAAATATTTGAGATGCTGAAAGACCACATATTTTTTCCTGAGAAAGAAAGTCCAAGTGTAAAATGAGAAATCATCAACAAAAACGATCACACACCTTGATTTACTGATTTATCGATGTGGAAAAGGGCCCATGAGATCACTATGGATCATATCCAAAGGAGAGGAGGCCTTCTGAGTCTTTCCTTTGTCAAATTTCTCTTGAGGGTGTTTTCCAAGGACATATCCCTCACAAATTCCTTTGGAGAAGTGGATGTTAGGTAGACCTTCAACCATTCCCTTCTTACTAAACTATCTCATGTATATGAAATTTAAATGCCCAAACCTTTTGTGCGATATCCTAGTTCTTTCATAAGCATGCGTAAGAAGTAATGCAGAATTTGGTTCAATAAATTTAGAAAATGTGTAGAGTTTGGATTGGTGATTTACCTCACTAGTAGAAACTTTGGAATTGGTTTGCATGTCATAGATATCCACAACATCAGGTGTGAATATTAATCTCTTTCCGGTGTCAGAGTTTTTCATCTAATACACAAAGAGAAGATTGATGGAGAGTTTGGGAATGTGTAGCACATTCTCGAAGCTCACATTTGTGAGTTCAACTTTCCCTTTTCTGGTGACTTCGACTAGAGAGTTGTCCCCCAATCAGAATAGGAGGACATGATATGAATGCATCTAACGAAGACTAGAATTCCTTTGTGGATTCCATGTGGTGTTATGCACTTGAATATACAATCCAAGCATCGAGAGAGAAGTTAATGGGAATCAAAGCAAGGCTAGAATTACCTTTCTTGGGGTTTTGATATTCTGGCTTCTTCTTCTTGGCACCATTGGGGATGTGATCTCCAAGGTTTTTTTTCTGAAGTATTTGTGCCATTTAATATACCCGCTTCTTCTTGCATGCAGATTTTGTATGGAATCCTCTTTGTAAGTAAGTGCATTTCTCCCCTTTTCTGGCCTTTCCACCTTTGGATCAACATGAATCATTAAAAGGTTTTGAGTACCCTTCCTTATTTGGATTTGCATGTGCCTTCCCTTTGTCTTTATTTTTAGATTTTTTTATTTTGGTGACTACTACCATCTTGCACAACAAGTGCATGCGCCTTTGAGCCTTTGATTTTTCCCATGTTGATGAGGTTGTTTTGCTCTTGTGTCAGAGACTCAATAAAGACCTCAAGAGAGGGCATGGTCTAGGTGCCTCTAGAGGCGAGCCTAAATGAATGAAATTTGGATACAAACATTGAGTATTCTAGACCAAGTTTGGAAAGAATGGTAAGAACCATTTTTTTCTCCTCCTTAGATTTATCAACCCCGCAAGCCTTGAGTTTCAACAACAAATACTTATATTTGGTAAAACAATCTTCGATATTGTTGAATATTTTTGGATACAAAGTGAGAAATTCCACCTCAATCATATGTCCCCTCATCTTGTCCTATTTTCCAAAAATTCCTTCCATGGTGCTCCAAACTTCATTGGGGGTTTTACAGGAGGATATGTGAAATAAGAGCTTAGGATAAATGAGACTATAAATAGTTCCATATGCTTCATCCATCTGATTCAGATACTTGGATTTGTCTATGGCTAATGTGGGTTCAACCTCTCTGGCCATGGTTAACCTGTATAATAATCTCCTTTAAACATGCAATTCCATATTGTGCTTCTATGAAAATAAATTATATGGTGTAAGAATTAATTATTTTGGAAATTCCATTTTCCCGTTGTCTTCAATATTCTGTACCTGATGTTATCACTTTGTAATTCCCAAAGGTTGTATAAGGGTAGAAGAAATTCATGGAGGTCACTATCAAAACCACTTTTGAGAGGGATATCTTTGTATGATTTAGATTTGTTTAAGTTTTAAATGTTAGGCTAGTTATGATAGTTTGAAATTGTTTGTTTGTTGTAATAATTGGCTGAATGAATGCTTAGTTTTCCATTGGGATATGGGGTATGTACTTAAAGATGAGGATCAGATTCAGATTTTATAAGGCTTTATTCACAGGGCAGGGTAGTAAAACTATTGGATCTATTGAGATTAAATGAGATGAATAAGAGGGAAAAAGAGGGTAAAATCCACTAAGCAAAGGAGCAATTAAGAATTCCTTCACTCAGTTTCAGATGAAAAAATACAGATCATTAAAAAACCAGAGACAAAGTATACAAGATAAATTATGTTCTATTGACTTTCTTTTAATGATTAGAATTTGAAATACATGAAATGACTATAGAGAAAACATTTAACAAAGATATAAAGACATCACCAACAATCTGACACAAGAATCCTGTGGACAAGCCTTTTTATTATTGGTAGATCCATTGAAAAAATTACACAATATCTCATAGGTGAAAAAATCAATCCGCAATAGTTTGAAGGAGGAAGTATTTATAAAACTATTTACATAAGATTTTTTCGTAAATGACTAGGTTATTATGGAGGAAATGTCTAACTAATTAGATCTCAAATTACAAAAATATAGGAATTTTGTTGATTTTCTCGAATATTTGGTGCTGGTTTTGTGGAAGTGGTTGGTGACTCATATCTTTGACTTTGAATGGCTTCTCCATGCTGATTCGAACCTCAAAACTGTCTTTACTCAAGTAAAGAGCATAGATCTTCCCATCTCTTTTTACCTGGGATGGAAACCTTGAGTAACTTTTTGTATATCTCATCCATTTTAGTATACTTAGAAAAAGTAGGCTTAGTGATGAAGATATGTTTTATCTCATGCTGAATACTTAGGTCCAACTATAATGTCTTTATGAAAGCCTTGCCATTAATGCTTCCCTGTATCCCTGCAAACTTGGAATTTTCCTTTGTCACTGCATTGATTTTATGTTTGTAATATGACAGAGTGATCAACTTGTCATTAAGTACTAATAGTCCAGGGAGACCTTTCTTATGAAGCATGTCAAACTTGCTGAAAAATATATGTACTCCTATGTCCATCACTTGAGCCTTCTCTTCTAGCTATGACATTAATCCTTTCTTGGTCATGACCTTCTTGGTATCAAGCATGGTCTCTGTTCTGTCTTCAATTTCCACTTATTCTAACTCCTTCTTGTTCTTGGAGTTCAAAAATATGATGAGTTCAGTAGCCTCTGTGGGTATTTCTTGTAGATCTTATTTTATTTTATCAATGGCTTCCCCGCTGTTGTGACCAATTCATGTTGTTCAAAGATGATCTGAATGAATGACTATATCTCTGACATGGACTTGATGATATCAACCCAATTTTTTTCCTTATCTTGGGCTAAGGTATTTTCCATGACAATCTCTTTCTGTAGCTATTGTAGTTGTTGACTAAGCCTTTGAGACTTATGCACTTATGCTTGGTGACTATCCTATAACATAGAATTCATCTCTTGCAATTTTTTTACCTCTTCTTATAGTTTTCCGATCTCTTCCCCTTGGAGGGACATGTCTTCCATGGACTTCACAAGTTTCTCACATGCATCTGAAACTTGTACCAGGATTGATGATGGAATCCCTGCTGATGTAGATGCTTCTGTTGTCCTAATTCCTGTCAGAGGGACTGCCTCCAGTGGGATTATGGCCTTATGTGCACTTTTTTCTTTCTCTTTTATTAATTTATCCAATTTTTCTTCCATTTCTCTTATCTGTGCATTCTATTCCATGATAAGATTCAACATTTCTTCTTTGTGGCCTTCAATTTCAACCATTTCTTAATCTTGTGAATATTCTATGGCTGGAAGCTTTAGTTTTTTTCTCAGGGATGTTATATCAACATTCTTCTTCTTCAATAACTCTTCTGTTGCTTTGACATTTGTTGGATCATACCCAATCTTCATCACCAATTCTTCCAATGATTTAATTATTTTATATTTGGCCAAAGAAGAGATTTTCTCCAGCTTCAATTGGGATTGAAGGTTGTTAAAGGATACCTGCAACTTTGAAGCCGACAATGAGGTATTTTTCAAGGTAGATAATATCATCTCCCCTATCTACCTATGCATGTCCATTTGGTCCACTGGATGGATATCCTTCACATCAAACTCAAAGGAAGTCTTCTTGTAGTCAACAACTCCCTTGGGATGAGGAACTTGTGCTTGTAAGAATGCCATTTGAATTCTTCCTTTCTCTGTGTCAACTTTTGATAGTAGCATGTGTTGAGCAGTAGAGGTCTTCTTCTAGAAATGAGCATATGTGTTGTTGTTGAGGAGTTCATTTCTCTGTTTGATTTTTTTTTACTTGTAAAAAATATTTGACTATGTTTGCTCATGAGATGATTCAGCTGACATAGTAGTGTCTGTTTATTTATTAGATTAATATGTGGAAACTATGAAGTGAATTTATGAAAGGATGAAGAATGTCATCCCTCCATGACTATGGTGGACCACATTTCCCCTTCTTGGA
The DNA here is from genome assembly GCA_009831015.1 of Picea engelmannii. NCBI lineage: Eukaryota > Viridiplantae > Streptophyta > Pinopsida > Pinales > Pinaceae > Picea > Picea engelmannii. The sequence continues at coordinate 835,395 of ML777798.1, read as the reverse complement.
GCAAGTCTGGTGCATGATTGGTTTTGGCCCTTTTTCCATAAACTTGGAAATCTTCAGTTGATACCTCTGTGACTGAAGGGGAGACTTCATTCCTGGATATCTTTTCTATTTTCATTTGAGGTGTATTAGTATGTGAAGCAGAGACATGGGCAGGATGTTCCTCTTCTAGCAATGTGTTTTCCTGCCATTCTCTCTGGTTCATATACTTCTCCACTTATGGATTTTGTGTGTGAGCATAAGGAGTGCTCCTTTGTTTGACTATGAGCTCTGAAATGACACCAAATGGTTCATAAGACCATGTGAAAATCCTAGTGAAACCCATTTTTTTCAAGAGGTTATTTGCCTCTTCTCCCGTTGATATGTTGTTGCAGATGAAAGGGCCAATCTGGGTATTGATCCTTAGTTGTTGTTTCTTGTTGACTGCAACAAAATGCATGTCAAATGAGTTCACCATCTATCTTATGTATTCTAGTGAAAATGTCCTCACAGGGAAGTATTTGGGAAATTTACAAGGTGGCATCTCACATCCATACAGTCTTATCTCTGTGTGGTTTTGGTATAGATACCAATTCCCCGTCTTAGCTAGGTCAGAGAGGTGAAGGATTCTATGAATTTCTTCATTGATCCTTGGCTCTGTGTTGTTGTTCAACATGCAAACAATTGGATGATAAAATTGATCTATGAAATCCTTGAAGTTGAATTCAATTGAATTTTTCCTCACCGGTGAGGTCCATGAGGTCAGTGACTGTGGGTTTCATTCCTGGTCCAATTTATGAAAAGCACCTGGAACCCTGTCTGATAAGAAAAAGAAGAACAAATATACCAGGATTGAGGAATATATGAACATTCCTTCTGTTGAAAACCTAAAAAGCGGGTAATGTATATTATTAGCCAAAAAGTGACTGAAATCAAATTGAATTGTGGCTCTTTATTCTGTGGAAAAAATTGATAAGAAACCTAAAATAGGCTCATCTACCCATTCATCTTAGAAGTATCCTAATAGGTAACAAATAATGGAAATTATTTGGTTGGCCCTAACAGAGAAAATGGAGGATGGATAGGGGGGATCTTGGTGAATTGAGCGTCTTCTGGCAGAAAAATCTCGAAAATATGGGCTCTGTTATAACCCTATGTTACATAGGATCACCTAGTGATTATTATCCCTTCTTCTAGTCACATTATGTTGTAAATAATATTTTTATTCTGCAAATAATTTACACAGGGAAATAAAGAAAATAAAAAGAAAAAGAAAAATATGAGACAAAGAAAATACAAAAAATCAAAAGAGGGTATAAAAAATAGAAAAGAAAATGATAAAAACCCAATGGAATAATTTGGCTTGATTCATACTGTCTAACCATGATCAAGCTCTTTCAATTTATGTAGATAAGATAGTGAATAAACTTGACTAAATAGTCTAATCTTAGCCAAGTTAGGTAGGTTAGTGAATAAGTTTGATCAAACAATTTAAGCTTGGTCAAATGTCTTAGGTTAGAGTAATTTTTTAATCCAAAAGTTTAATTTGGGTTAAAGTGATAGGTAATTAGATTATGATATAGGTTAGAATGTTTTATTTCAATAAAATTTGTGAAAGGTTGATTAAATGCCTTTGATTTGAGCTAAAATGGTATACTTTTTACCCCTTGGTGACAAAATGAAGAAATGGTAAGTTGCAAAAACCCATTAAATGCTTATATCCTAAGTTTTGTGGTGACATGATAGTTTTGCGATTTGTGCTAAAGGGCACACTAATATCAACAGTTGACCACAACATGCCCAGATCTATGGTCAGCTTGGAATATTGGACCACCCCGACCTTTCTGCCTTTAACGGTGAGGGGGGGGGGGTGTTCGAGTTGGGGGTTTTTCAGAGAGGGCCCCTCATAA
>ML777798.1:813512-833481 GCA_009831015.1 Picea engelmannii | reverse complement strand
TACTTCCTACCCCCCCTCCGAGTAAACCACTAGATCTCTTATTCATACCACCTCCGCACTCTGATGTCACACTCCACTACCCCACACTCTGACGTCACTTTCCACTACCCCACCTACATGTCATACTCCATTACTCTTCTGACACATCACCCTCCACTCACATTTCTCCCGTCACATCCCATCAACCCGTTGGCTGCTCATTACCATCCACATCACACCTGCAAGGTCTGTTGGCCAATCAACGCAGTCGGCCATTACCGTTACCCATCAGACTCATCTTCCGCTCCGTAACGGACACCTCATTCAGCCTTTTAACTCTGGTTTTTCTCTGTTGTGCACTATTCATTGATCCAGACTCAGTTGATTCCATCATTTCCCATTCTCTAGACAAACACCATCAAGATTACAGTCAAAAAACCACCATTAAAGCCTGGTAAACACAGATTACACCTTTTCCGTTTGCAAGTGTCCGTTTGAAAATGGCGTCCAAATCCAAATCTTCTGAGATTGTAGAGAATCATTTCCTCCCTCCAACCATCAATCTGGATCGTATCCCCCTAGACGAAAAATACTATTTAATTACAGAGATGAAGTTTGAATTTGACTTCTTCGAATTAAACTTCTGGCTCAAGGATGCTTTTTCTGAAACCACATCATTTCCTCCCTATGTTATCTACTAGGGTACATTTTAGACAAGTGGTTAGATGAACCCATTCTTGGTTTTCTATCCATCTTCTCCACTGAAGAAAAGGATACTACACAATTTGAATACAATCAATTTTTAGCTGACAACAACCATGAACAACTCTTCAAGTCTTCAACAGAAGGTATGTTCTGGTATTTTTCAATACTAGTGTACATGTTTCTCTTTTTCCAAGTAGACAATTTCTCCTTCTCCCAACAAAAGTTGGACCAAGATAGTAACCCTCAACCTGTGATCTCCTGGACTTCCATAGTGAGGAAGAACTCATCAGAGTTCAATTTCAAAAATTTCATTGATCAATTGTACCATCCAGTGGTATGCATGCTCAATGGAAGAACAAAGCCAAGGATCAATGAGGAAGTTCAGAGAATTTTACACTTGTCATACCTATCTAAAATAGGGAACTAGTACCTTTACCAAGATCATATAGAAATCCAAATTTATGGCTGTGAATTACCCCCTTACAAGATGCCAAAGTATTTTCCTGTCAGGATATTCACTCTGGAATATATCAGACAAATGATAAATTCAGATGATATTCACTTTCTGGCTTTCAAGAAAAAACAAAAACTCAAGATCAAAGGTCAGATAGGTTCTTTCATCTGCAACAACAGAGTTGCAGGGGAAGAAGAAAACAAGTTGTTAAAGGAAATGAAGGTCAATCAAAGTTTCCCCTGGCACTATGACCCCTATTGGATCATTGCAGAAACCAGGTTAAAGAACAAGATTTCTTCCTATGCTCATGTTCCTAAACCTGAGATTGAGAAATTCGTGAACCAGATAGAGTGGGAGGAAAACACTCTAAAAGACACTGAACAACAATCTTCAACAACCAACATTTCACATACTAGTACTCCATAGGTGCAAGCAGAGAAGAGGGCTAGAAAGGAAATTATCCCCTTCAGTCACAGAATTATCAACAAAATATTTCCAAGTCTACAGGACAAGACCCAAGACCAGACATACACCTGACAAGTTTGGAGAAGAAGAAAAAAAATCCACCATAGTGATGGAGGGGCCACACTCATCACCTTTCTCAGGCAACCAACCAACCATATCCACTGCCTCAACTAAGAAGCAAACTAATACCACATTGACTAATAATTCCTCACAGGATTCTGCAAGACTCAACATATTAGAGAAATATAACTTGATCAAGAAGAAGAATGAGATGTTGACCAGTAGCACCTATGCACAGTTTTGGAAACAGACATCTACAACACATAACATGTTGTTTTCTTCATTCGATACAAATAAAGGAAGGATGCATATGGCGTTTCTACAGGCATAGGTGCCTCATCCCAAGGCAATTTATGATTACAAGAGGTCAACATTTAAATTTGATGTCAAAGAGGTGCATCTAGCCGATCAGATGGATTTTCACAGATAGACCGGAGAGATGATTTTCTCCACCCTAGAAAATACCTCCATGACTGCTGCAAAGTTGTAGGTCTCCTTGAACAATGTCTAGTCTCAGCTTAAGCTGGAAAGGATATCTTCCTTGGACAAGGATAACAAAATCAAATCCCTAGAAGAAATGGTATTGAAAATTGGATATGATCCATCCAATGTCAAAGCAGCAAAAGAACTCCTCAAGAAGAAAAATGTTGACATAGCTTCCTTGAGGAAAAAACTAAAAATCTCAGCCACTAAGGATCCACAGGAAAAACAAATGGCAGAGACTAAAGGCCACAAAGAGGAAATTATTAAATTAATCATGGAGAAGAATGCACAAATCAAGGAGATGGAGGTTGAGCTAAAGAAGTTGTTCAAAGAGAACGAACAAAGTGTACCAATGATTTTTATTCCTCTACAAGCAGTCCCTATCACATGAGTTAGTACAACAACAACAACCACAACAACAAAACTTCCATCAGCTATTTCAGTGACAACTCTAGATGCATTAGAAAATTTTGCAAAGTTAATGGAGGACATGTCTTTGCAAGGACAATAAATTAAAAGACTGCAAGATGAGATTAATAACCTCTGGAAGTCGAAATCCATGTTTCAAACCAGCTACAATACAGAGATGCAAAAATCACCGAGGTTCAAACAAGAACTGTAGAAGATGCAGAAGGAGACAGTCATGGACAAGACACTGTCAGAGGCCAAGGAAAAAATTTGGATGGACATTTTCCAATCAATGACAGAGATATGGCCCCTGCTACAGATTGTGTTTGAACAACATGAATTGGTGCAGAGAGCTAGACAAGCCATTCACAAGATAAGGACAGAATTGGGAGAAAATCCTACCGAGGCCATAAAGATCATCAGGTTCTTGAACTCCAACACTAAGGAAGAGTTGGAAGAACTCGAAATAGAGGATATAACATAAATAATTCTTGAGGTAAAAAAGGTTTTGACCAAGAAGGGACTAATTCTACAACTTGAAGAGAAAGCTCAGTCAATGGATATTGGAGTGCTTAGGTTTTTCAGCAAGGTTGATTCACTGCACAAGAAAGGTCCTCTAGGTTTGCTAGTTATCAATGAAAAACCGATTACTCTGCCAGACTCTAAACAGAAGATCTTAGCAATGGAAAAAGATGGCTCTAAGTTTTCAGGCATACAAGGAAGCATAAATGGTAAGGCTTTCTGGGAAACTCTATAGTTGGACTTGAGCATCCAACATGAGATAAAGTACATCTTCATCACCAAGCAAACCTTTGCTAAGTACACATAGATGGATGAAATTTATATAAGATTACTCAAGGTCTCCATCCCCAGCCAAAAGAGATGGGAATACCTTTGATCTTTGATCGAGTAAATATGATGTGGACATCTAAGTCAGCATGAGGAAGACAGTCAAAGTTGAGTGGATGAATCACCAACTACTTTCCCAGAAATCAACATTTAGGATTTGGACAGATCACCAATAGTCCTATTATTTTGTAATATGTAATCTAGTTAGTTAGATTTTTCCTCCACCAAAACCTAGTCATTAATGACATGATCAGATGTAATTTTTTCATTAATACTTCTCACTTAGAAGTATTGAGGGTTGATTCTTGTGCCTAGGAAGCCATCATTGTAATCTTTTTTAAGATATCGACCAATAATAAAAAGACAGATTCACATGATTCTTGTGTTTAGATGTTGGTGATGTTATCTTACTTTGTTAATGTTTATCTTACTCTATAATTAATTTTGTTTTCTACCTCTAATCGTTTAATGGAAGTTAATCAACATAATTTGTTTCAAACACTATGTTTCTGGTCTTTAGAAATTTTCATGTTATTCTTATGATATTAATCAAAGAAATTATTAATTGCTTCTATGCTTGATTGAATATCTCACTTGTTCCGTCTTTCACCACATTTAACTTTAAAAGATCCAACATTTTCACTATCTCTCCCTGCAAAGAAATTTTATAAGAGATGTATCAGATCTTAATCTTTAACACAGACCCCATAGCCCAATGAATGTTTAAATGGAATACTTCATCCAATCTTTATAAAACAAAACAACACACTCATATTATTTCAGCTAGCCTAATATCTAAAAATCAAACATATCTAAATCCTATAGAGAGATCCCTCTCTGAAACTGGCAGGCCTAGATCCCAGTTTCAAAATGGTTTTTTAAGTTACCTATGTCAAATTTTTCATGCCCCTGACAACCTCTAGGAATTTACAGAGTGCTAACATAGTGGTGACCATACTGGGGAACTGGACAAATTTTCCATCCTTGTGATTTCTTTTCCCTAGATAAAAAAAAAGTTTATTTCTGAACAAATCATAAGATCTAACTTACAAAGAGATAAATGTTCATAGGATTGTTAAAGTTTGTATATATTAGTTTATATTTCTTAAAATTTAAATTTTTGTATCCTAAAATAATTCATACTAGATCTCATCCAGATACAGAACTTGTAAGAACAGTAGATAATCCCAAAATGTTGCTCAAAAAAATAAACATTGTAGAAGGTCAAGGGAGTCACCTTCGTCTTCATAGGGCCACTTCTCTCCTAGAGAATCTTTTCACTATCCAACATCTTGAGTTTGACCTACTGTTTGAGAAAATCCTTTTCATAACCAAGTCTGATAGCTTTGTGAGTGAAATAGTTCCAGATCAAACCATCCTCCAACCAATAACGCATGAAAGACTTTCTCCTAGAGAATATTTTGATCAAATATTTCTCCAAGAGTTTACGAAGATAGAAGATATAGTATCAAACCTTGATCATGCTTTGTATAAAGCCCACTTTCAACAGTCATTTGAACTTTCAGCCCTTTCTATTTCTAGAGCTTCTCTCAATCCTTGAAAAACTCATTTTGTATCTCCTAGTCCTACTTCATGTACCTCTTCTGTCACTTCTCCTCCAATCACACAGGTTTTCATTCAACCTCCTCCACCAATTATGGCAGCAATATATTCTCCCTTGGTGTTATTTTCTCCCCTACATGCCATGCCCCAAGACTATCAGAACAAACTTCCTCAATTTGATGGTAATATACCTCTTAATGCACAACAACATGTTGATAAAATGAATGATTACTTTCATTTGTAGGAAGTCAATGAGGCAAATTTCTAGATGACACTATTTGCAAAGAGTTTAGCTGGAGAGGTCAAAAAATGGTTCAAAGAATTATGGGCTGCAAGGATTGATGATATTGTTTCTTTCCACCGAAGTTTTCTCAACAGATGGAAGGTAAAGAAAAAATCTCTCCATATTTTATCAGAATATGAAAATATCAAAAGGAATCAAGGGGAAACAATGCAGGACTATTGCAATCTTTTCAATAATCTCTATAATGCAATTCTTGCTGATATCAAGCCTCCTCAAGTTTTGGCCTTAATCAAGTTCCCTGATGGATTTGATGTTGATATGTCACACCAACTGAGGGAAATAAATTATGCCACCCTAGAATATATGCGAAAAGTGCAGTGAGTGTTGAAGCAAACTTATTAGCCAGAAGAGCTAGGCAAAGAACATAAATATGGGTTACAATTAAAGAAGAAACTTCCACTTACACTTCAGATACCAAGATGGATTCCTTGATGAGGACCATGGAGAGGATGATGGATAGATTGCAAATCAATGACAAAAATCCTCCTAGAGAAAATCATCTTTCTCCCAGATTCAGAATCCAAATTTTAGAAGAAACCCTCCCCAAATCAGATAGAGAGAGCCTAGAGACCAAAGGGAACAAAGAGGGCATGATCAGCAGATTAGGCCTCCTCTTCAAGAAAACTATGTTGACGAAGGGAAAGATATAATTGAGGACTTGGATGATATTCACATAAACCTTATGGGGGTCAATGACAATGACTCAACTTTTCTCACTCAGGAAGAACATGAGCTTTTTCTCCTTTCACAGACAGAGGTAAATGAGGAGGAGGAAGAATCAAAACAAGAGGCCTTTGAAAATGATATAATGGAGGTCCTCAAATAGTATAACTTGAGAATCAAGAAGACTAATGAAAATCCAACAAAGAAGGTTGTTGAAACCAAGAAAGTTGTTGAAGCTAAGAAAACCTTAGATGCTACCCCTCAGAAAGTCCATGGGAAGAATAATTCTAAGACTCCTACAAAAAGAAGTCATGAATATTCACCAAGAATAGTTCAAACCAAGGTTGCATCCAAGAATATTGTGACTGATAAACTAGAATTGCAGAGCGAAAGTAGAACTTTGACTACTTTTAGCTTGGAAAGTGAATTGGCCAAACTGAAGATTCCTAGTCCTCTGACAGAACTAATGAAAAAATATGATTACAGATCATAGGTGATCAAAGGATTAAGCATTGAATCAGGAGTAGGAACAAAAGCATTAAATATTGTATCAGGAGTATGCACAGACACTGTCAATGTTGATGATGATCAACCTGAACTGCTTTTTGGTCTTGAACTTGATGGACAAACTAACAATGGTTTTGTTCCTCCTTTCTATATCAGTCTGAATATCCATGACAAGACATTACATAACGCTATGCTGGATTCTAGTGCTTCTCACAATATTATGCCCAAGGCTGTGATGGAGAAGTTGGGGCTTGATATTACCAGGCCTTACAAGGACTTATACTCCTTTGACTCTAACAAGGTTAAATGCATAGGTCTGATTAAAGACTTGTGCATCACCCTGGCTCAAATCCCAGCTAAAATTATGGTGATGGATATTGTGGTTGTTGATATTCCACTGAAATATGGTATGTTATTATCTATATCATGGGGTGCCAAGTTAAAAGGTACTTTGCAGATAGACATGTCTTATGCTACCATCCCTGTATTTGGACAACATAGAAGATTGTATAGAGAGACTCTAATGAAGTACATGGTCACCAGTGAAGAGAATCCTCATAACTATCCCCTGTACTCTATTCATTCTGATACGGAATCCATTTTATATAATGATGGTGACTTGGACAATAAAATTGCACAGTTGGAAGATAATGCATCTGGCCTAGAAGAGAGTAAAGAAATCACTAAGGAAAGTAAAACTGTGACAGTAGAAATTGATGAACTAGCAAAAAATTTCTGAAGTATGTATTTCAATGGAGTTGTTAGAAAATAAGGAGTTGGAGATGGAGTGTGGTTGCATAATCATAAATCAAGGTATTCAAAAACTCACTCTTATAAATTAAATTTCTAGTGCACCAATAACATAGCTGACTATGAAGCATTGATGCTTGGCCTAAAGTTGTTGAATAAAATTGGTGCGAAAAGGATTATGGTAAGGGGTGACTCAGAACTAATCATCAAACAAATTAAAGTTGAGTATGTTGCTAAACATCCCAGGCTCAGATCTTGTAGAAATGTTGTTTTAGATTTTCTACAATGTTTCACTGAGATTGACTTGCAGGTAATCCCCAAAGGCCAGAACATACTTGCAGATGGATTGGCTACTTCGACAGCCACATGTGAAATACCTTTCCATCCAAATCACCAATACATAGTAGAGGTGAAATGAAGGCTGACTGTTCCAGATAATATCAATTATTGGCAAGTATTTGGCAATGATGAACAAATTGAATATTTCCTACAGTCTAAAAATGATTTTGAGTGTACAAATATTGATGTAGATAGCGATGATGATAGTGTAAATAAATCAGACTTTGAAAATGACAGTGTAAATAAAGTAGTTTTAGATGAATAAATGAAAAAGATGAAGACTCAGATATTTTGCAATTGAAGAATAATGTTTTACCTAGAGGCTTGGTTCCTTTAGAAGAACTATTTGATTTCAACGATGTAGCAAAAAATCCAAATATTGAACCTAGTGGAAAGGAGGTCGAGGAATGTAATATAGGAACAGAGGAAAAACCCAAAATGATAAAACTATCTAAATATTTATTCCCCGAGCAAAAAAAAAAATATATTAAACTGTTTAAAGAATTTGTAGATGGCTTTTCTTGGAGCTATGCGGATTTAAAGTCTTATGACACAAGTATCATACAACACAAGATCCCAATAAAATAAGAACATAAGCCTTTTAGGCAGAAACTTAGGAGAATCAATCCAAAGTTACTACCCCTTATTGAAAAAGAGATTAAAAAGATGTATGATGCCAAAATAATAGTCCCCTTAATATTTTTAGATTGGGTTTCCAATCTAGTTACTACCCGAAAGAAGATTGGTGAAATCAGTCTTTGTATTGGTTTCAGAAACCTCAACAAGGTTTCCCTCAAAGACAACTATCCTCTGCCTAAAACAGATCAAATCTTACAAAAGGTAGTTGGAGCCAGTAGGATCTCTTTGCTAGATGGTTTTTCTGGATATAACCAAGTTCTTGTCCACCCATATGACCAGGAGAAAAAAAATTTCAACACAACCTGAGGAACTTTCATGCATGTGAAAATGCCCTTTGGTTTGATGAATGTTGGTGATACTTTCCAAATAGCAATGGAAATTTCCTTTGTGGATGAGCTTGGTAGTTTTATAGTCATATATTTGGATGATGTTACTGTCTACTCAAAATCAGATGAGGAACATTTCCAACACCTCAGACGAGTTTTTGAAAAGTGAAAAATTTTTGGGATGTCATTAAATCCTAAGAAAAATAGTTTTGGTTTAGAAGAAGGAAAACTTCTAGGGAATATAATCTCTAAAGGTCGAATCAAGATAGACCTCAACATAATTGTGGCCATCCAAAATTTGGACGATCCTAGGAAAATTAAAGAGTTTTAATCCTTCATAGGGAAATTTTTTTTTCTAAGAAGATTCATACCCAATTTGGCAGAACTCCTTAGGAACATTACAAATATGATGAAAAAATATACCAAAATAAAGTGGAACACCTAATCTAAATAGTCCTTTGAGCAGGTAAAACATGCACTTACCCAAGCCCCTATATTGATCAGTCTAGATTACAGTAAGGATTTCTATTTATTCCCTTTTGCATCTGAACACACCATTGCAACAGTCCTATTGCAGAAAAAAAATGAAGGGCATGAACAACCCATAGACTTTTCTAGCAAGTCATTGAGAGATGTTGCACTGAACTATAATATAATGGAGAAACAAGCTTTTTCCCTAGTAAAAGCAATAAAAGATTTTAGAGTTTACATTCTTCATTCTCATATTGTTGCTTATGTTCAAAATGCACTGGTGAAGGATATCCTGACAAAGGATAACCTTGATGGTAGGAGAGGGAAGTGGATTACTGTAATTCTAGAATATGATATAGAAATCAAACCAACTAAAATGATCAAGGGTCAGGGTTTGGCCAAATTGATGGCTGAATCCAATTTTCATGCTTTAGATATAAAATTTTTAGCTGTAGTTGATGAATAGGGAGAGCAGGAGACTCCACATGCCAAAGAGGTATTATCAAATTCTCCATGGTACGCAGAACTCATCTTTGTCTTGCATAATTTACAAGCTCCTCCTGGTCCAACTAAGACTAAGATAGATTCTTGAAACTAAAAGCATTGAAATATGGCATTCTGGATGAAAATACTTATTGGAAAGATGTTGGAGGAATTTTACTTAATTGTTTATTAAAATATGAAGCTGACAAGCCATTGCAATATTTCCATGAAGGAGATTGTGGAGGGCATGTGATTTGGAAGACTACTGCTAACAATATCCTTAGAGATGGTTTTTACTGGCCCACCTTGTTTACAGACGTTCATAAAAAGGTAACCTCATGTCACAAGTGCCAAGTCTTTGAAGGCAAAAGGAAACTTTTTCCTTTACCCCTGAACCTATTTCAGCTGAAGCTCCATTCCAACAATGGGGTTTGGAATTTATTGGCGAGATTCACCCACCCTTTTCAGGCCAACATAAGTGGATCCTCATGGCTATAGACTAATTCACAAAGTGTATTGAAGTTGTACCTTGCAGGCAATCCACTGACTCTGTCATTATTAAATTCTTGGAAAATAACATTCTCTCTCATTTTAGATGCCCTAGGAAGATGATAATTAATAATGCAGTAGCTTTCAAATCAAAAAATCTAATAGAATTTTGCAACAAGTACCAGATTACTTTGGGACACTCCACAACCTATTACGCTCAAGGAAATGGGTTAGATGAGTCCTCAAATAAAGTTTTGGTGAATATCATAAAGAAGATGTTGCAGGAAAATAAGAAATCTTGGCATAACAAGTTGGTTCATGCACTCTCAACTGACATATTTACCACAAAAAAATCAATTGGTATGTCCCCATATCAATTGGTATATGGAATTGATGTTGTTTTCCCCACCTCTTTGGGAGGTCTTGTTATGAAGTTGTTACAAGAAGTACAGGTAGAGCCTAATGGTATTCAAAGGAGAATCAATTAGATGATCCAAATCTATTAGCCCTTGACCACATTTTGGGTGATCCTTGGTCAAGTTTGACCTATTTTGAGACTTCAAAAGCCTGTCGAAGACGAAGCCCAAGAAGAAGCAAAGATCATGGGATCTCGGCTCCTTTTTGGGTCATTTTTGGGATTTGGGACTATGTGATGGGTATGGGATGTTGTCCCATGGTTTTACCCATGTTTAGGCCTATTTTGTAATGTATATATATATGTCTAGGCAATATAGAGAGGGAGAGATGATCTATGTGATGTAAGGCTGATAAGCCAAGTGCTAAGTGCAAGTATGGTTTGTAGATGCTCTGTGCATACTATGAGAGACTTGCAAAGCTAGGTGAAAGGTATTGTAATAGGCTATGAAGTTCTTTGTGTTGTAACAAAAGGAAGGAGGATCTAGCGAGGTTATATCTAGTGGATCAAGCACTAAGCATCTTCATATAGATCAGATCTAACATTCTTACAAATCATTAGTACAAAGAATACGCAGATTTATCTATCTCTATCAAATCACTTAGCAAGAGAAGTTATGAACACATCAAGACAAGCACAAAGTAGAACAACACAGATGCTTAGTGCTTGATCTGAGTGAATGATGTGATGCTCTATTCTATTTGTGAATAGTTATTGATTGATTATTAATGAACTGTTGATGTTAAGTGCTCTGTTAAGTATTATAATCACAGATCTGTGTCACAGCTAAGGTTGCAGACACTTGAGTCCTGCAACCACCCTTGCCCCTACCTCGGGTGAGACTTCATCTACTTTACAGGTGTTTCCAAAAGGGTCGGTAGTTAGGGTTTTGTTTGTGCGTTGTTGTAGCATTGAACTGTGGGTATACCCTTGTGCCAACAAATGGTTTTGTTTCCAAGACCTAAAACTGTGATTGCTAGGAACTAACGAAGAAGAAGCTTTGTGCAAAGATCCGACCTGAAATTGTGAAAGATTTGTGTGTAGATCTATTTCCCTAGTGCATAGTGTTCTAGTGATTTATAAATCTTTATGCTCTAAGAAAGGTAAAAGTGAGACTTTTTGAGGTAAGATCTAAAAGCTCTGTGCTCTGATAAAGGTAAGAATAGTGAAAAAAATTTCTATATCTGAAAGCTTCGTGGTATGAAAAAGTAAGATAATTGGAAATTTTTGTTTCTAAAAGTATGGATCTAGGTATGTTTAATACATTATATCCTAGCCTAAAAACTAGGGAACTAATAGATGAAAGAAGGTTTGATATGAGTAGATCTGATAAGAATAGTGAAAGATATGTTATATCTATGCATAGAAAGAATGTTTGGACTAATAAATGGATGCAGGATCCTAGAAATGATTTTTTAAAGGTTAGCTCCTATGAGCCTAGCGTGCAGTACAGGAAAGGTTGGGGACCACTCAAATGAAAGAGAGGATTACCCCTCTGTTATAGTTGCAGAATACCAGGACATATTGCTAAGGAATGCCCTGGGAAAAGACCTAGTTGTATTTGTTGTAAAGCTATGGACCATGAAGTGTTGGATTTCTCTAGAATGATTGCTAAGCTGGAAGGAATGAATCTAAATAAAGAAAAACCTAAGGTAGATCCAGAAATAGCAGAACCCTAGAAATAATAAGAGAAATTATTGCTACAAATAAATGAAACACTGAATGACCACTGACATGTCAGATTATCAGAGATCTTCAAAGAAAAAGAATACCTTGAATCAAGAATAGGAGACTTCGACATTGACTGCATTCTATATGAGGAAACATAAGTAAATGTCATGACTGAGAGAACTTGGGAAGTTATAGGGAAGCCTACTATGATTCCTTCATTAGGAGGAATAGGGTTATTCAGAGGAAAGTTAATAAACCTATGTGGAAGGCTCACTCAGATACCTATGACTGCCAATGGAACTTCGACAAAAGAAGATTTTGAGATTATTAAATTCATCGAGGACAACACCCCATTTACCATGTTATTAGGAAAACCTTGGATTGGCAGAGATTGAGCTAAACAAAAGGAAGAAGAAGAAGTTTTGGAATAGAAGAAACAAGAATTAAAAGATTTCATGACTAGAAGGATCGCACACTTGATCGAAGAACAACAGAACATATCAAAGCTATTTAACACTAGAGACCCAGATGTCGAAGTTGCAATAACACTAGAGGATCCTCAGAAGATTGAAGTACCTATCCCAGACAAAGAAGAAATATTATCTGGGAACCCTAGGGAAGAATCTGAACAACGCGCAGTGACTAGGTCAAAAGAAGACAAAAATCAGAATGGAAAAAGGAATACGAAGATGAAGCTCACTAGAAAGAAGGCTATAAAGTTAAGTAACAAGAGAGCCAAGATTGATAAGATGCAGAAGGCTCCAGAGGGAACCTCTCAGAAGGAAAATTTGCAAAATTAGAACTTTATCGGGATATCAGAATAGTGACACATGGCACTTCGCCATGGCGAAGCAATATAGCCATTGGGGATATTATAACCGTTTGAGTGACACTCTGAACGGGGAGAAAGGAATTTATGGTTCACCACCAGACCATTGGACCATGCCATAACATATCAAATAGATTTAATGAAGGCCTCATACCCATTGACGAGTTACCTATTTATCCCGTCACGCCAAGCAACGAGAACACTTTTTGCAACTGAGAATTTGAGCCCACAGATTCAGTTGTTTTCACACAGTAATCATCGTACTCTATCTATCTATTGTATTGTAGTGTCTAAGTTTCCCTCTAAACCAACAATTTCCATCCCAAGAACGTATATCTGAGGAGATCACTGCAGTCAAAGAATTAGTGATAGAAGTACTCCTCGACCTGATGACTGAAAGAGTCATGTCAGAGAGAGAATTATCTATAGGTGTACAGGCTTCATATATGTGAATAGTTCAAGCATCGCCATCGACTGCTTGCGGAGCAGGACCATCTTGGTCGTCCGATGAGAAGCGAACTAGGCATAGGGATGACTTAGCAAATGCTAAACTGATCTTGTCTGTCTTACCCACCTATATACCACCTTTGAGCAGTCGTAAACTGCGACAGCGTACCTAGAGATATCAATTATGCCTTGGTCACTGTGTACCTCCCGAAGGGGATACGTGTAGTGTGAGAAGACCAATATACGATTGTAGGGTTGAAGTTTAGCGACTTAAACCTTGGAGATCACAAATTCTATGACATGTTAGTCCCACATAAGTATCTGACTAGAACAAAAGGGAAAAACTCAAAGGTAATTCCCCAAGCATGGACCCATAACCACGCGCGGTCCACTCTAATCAATGTCATGAAAATTCCCCACTTCGGAAGACACCAAGAGGTGAATGCATGTGTTAAATTGTTGTTTTCTTGTTACCATGGAGGATATTTGCGGCTAAACCATCATATGACAATTGATCCAACCTTGATCAATCAGATCACATTTGAGTATTCAAGGACCCGACCCACGGGATTTCCATCTTGGAAAATCCATGGACCGCGCTCTCGCACAAAGGATCAAGGACACTTATGTTGATGTCGAGAAGGGCATGTGAGGATATAAGGTAGCCTCTATTCAAAATGGCATAGTGCGCCTCACCTGTCAGAGGATTGCAAGGAATTTAGTATGGAAGAACCAACCCACCCAAGTGACTGGTTTTGTAGTCGACCTCATAGGGAAGTGCGCGAAAGGCCTACAAATGAATTGGGGGAAGTACCTAGTGAACCAGTTGGAACTCGACTATAGAGAAGCGAAAGATGAAGGATATGAATTCTATTTTAGCTGGCTCTTGATCCTGATCACTTTCATCACCTGGGAGACATTGGAAGGTGCGACCTTCCCAGACATCGGGCCATTTGAACCACTGGCCGTGAAGTTCAGTAAATTATGGTACTCAAGTGACATGAATAAGAAATGGTAGTCAAATGATGTGTTCCATACATACTACAATCATCTGAATATAGCCATACAGTCCGAGCCTCACATGACACCAAACACTTTACACTAGTTCAGGCCTTTGATGAAGTTCAACATTGATCCAAATTTCATTTATCTCACAGCACGCATCGATGAGCATAAGAAACAAATTCAATCCTACTATAATATGATGGAGGAGAAATTAGAGGATATTACTAAGGAATGGTCCACTGACCTCCTTATTCCAGTAGACCCTATGAAGATATCTGAAATTGAAATCCCAGAAGCTGCTCAGGATACACCCGGACCTAGAAAAACAAAGAAGATTGAAGAGGTTCAAGATTTAGACAGTGCATCTATGAAGACCGCTTCCATATCACCAGAGCAAGGGGGTGACGATGAATAATTGAACGACAAAGAGGTCTAGCAGCAACAGGATGACGAAGTCGATCCCCTGAAGAAGAGGAAAGGTTAGCGTATGAAACCTTCCTCCCGAAAGAAATTGAAGTCCACTATGACCAAGGTGCAAACCATCCTCACCTCTGATGACTTAGAATTCCTCATAGCAGCCCTGAATGATGCTTTGCTGGAGATAACAGAGAAGAAAGAACCTAAGTAGGAGGAGATGTACAATAGAATTGAGGTTGACCTCCAAGGGGTGCAATAGGCACTACAGTCCATTTGTACAGTCCTCACTATGCCTTTTCCACTGGGAAAACCAGAATTGGGAGATGAGATATCTCAACTCCACCGGCTCACTGATACATTCAAAGCTCACCCTTGACGAGCACAAGCGGACATAGAGAAAGCCACCCAGGCTTTAACACAAGTATAGGGAGTACCTGTAGAACAACACCGAGCTGCAGAACAAGAAAAGAGTACTCTCCAAGCGAAGTTCAATGAAGAAAAGGCACAACTACAGCAAGACAAGGAACAATTTCTCTCTGAGCAACTCAAAGTAAAGGAAATGGTCAATAGGTCACTTTGCTCTGTGATAGTTGTAGAAGTAAAGGCCGAAGAGCGAGTTCCATAGCAAGTAGTACAACTTGAAGAAGTGATCCAGTAGCTACACCAATGCATAGCATATTTGGAACTATGTGCAGTACCCATGACCCCTCAAGATGTAAGAGACCAAAAGGAAGCAACCGCTAGGAGCACAGTTGAATGGCTCAAGGCTCTTACCCTGGAATGTAAGTAGCTCACTGATTGAAGTTACCTGACATATGAGTGACTCGCTGAGAGTCCAGAATTAAGAACATTGGAGTCACAGCTACAAGAGGCGATGTACCAAGCCAAAAATATACAGGCACAACTAAAGTGCCTATTAACTGTGGAAAGAATGAAGCGCTCCCAAGAGAAATGCATTACACAACAACAAATCCATACTATCCAGAGTAGAGTTATTGAGATAACTCAGAAACTCGAGCCTGTGCAAGATAATACCTATCAGTTGTTTACAGAGGTAGAAGGTCAAGGAGAAGAGCCAGAGAAGGTTGTCACTACACCAGAACAATGTCTAGAGGGAACTATTAATGATGCATTCATCCAAGAGTTTGAAAAATAGGAGGTCGCAGAACAACAAAAGGTCGAAGAAACTCAAGGCATTCGAAGCAGAACTAGTCAGACCAGAGTGACTCGGGATGAGTCACAGGTGAGTGTTGGGGGCTTGTTGACCCTTGACCAACTTTTGGGAGATCCTTGGTCAATTTTGACTTATTTTGAGACTTTGACAACCTGTCGAAGACAGAGCACAAGACGAAGTAGATATCGCGGGATATCGGCCCCTTTTTGGGTCCTTTTTGGGATTTGGGACTATGTAATGGGTATGGCATGTTGGGCCATGGGTTTACCCATGTTTAGGCCTATTTTGTAATTTATATATAGATGTCTAGGAAATATAGAGAGGGAGAGATGATCTATGTGATGTAAGGCTGATAAGTTAAGTTCTAAGTGCAAGTATGGTTTGTAGATTCTTTATGCATACTGTGAGAGACTTGCAGAGCTAGGTGCAAGGTATTATAACAAGCTATGAAGTGCTTTGTGTTGTAATGCAAGGAAGGAGGATCTAGTGAGGTGTAAAAATCTCCTGTCCTAGGCAAAGAAGGCTTTTGAGGCTCTATGCTTAAAACTGATTGACTGAAGACAATAAAGAAGAAGAGTTGGTGGACATAGCCCCAGGGTGGGGGGTGAACCACGTAAACATTGTGTTGTTCCACTTTGTTCTTGTCTTGATGTGTTCATAACTTCTCTTGCTAAGTTCTTTGATAGAGATAGATAAATCTGTTTTTTCTTTGTGCTAATGATGTGTAAGAATGTTAGATATGATCTATATGAAGATGCTTAGTGCTTGATCCGCTAGATATAACCTTATTGTTTATGATAAGGTGCTTAACTACATCATATCTGAGTGAATGATGTGATGCTTTGTTCTATCTACGGAGTAGTGATTGGTTGAATATTAATGAATTGTTGATGGTAAGTGCTCTGTTAAGTATTATAATCATAGATCTGTGTCCTAGCTAAGGTTGCAGACACTTGAGTCTTGCAACCACCCCTGCCTCTACCTTGGGTGAGACTTCATCTTCTTCACAGGTGTTGCCGAAAGGGCCAGTAGTTAGGGTTTTGTTGGTGTGTTGTTGTAGTGTTGAACCCTGGGTCTACCCTTGTGCCAAAAAACTCCAACTTTCCAGAGAGGATGTGTATAACTAGACACAAGTAATTCAAGAGAGCATCAAGAACATTTATGTCAAAAGAAATAAGGAGGATGATTTTGAATTGGGTGATTTGGTACTGAAGTAGGATTCCAGAAATGAAGAAAAGGGCAAGCATGGAAAGTTCGATAATTTGAGGAAAGGCCCTTACATCATTCATGCATATAGAGGAAATAATGCATTCTTACTCAAGGATAGTGATGGACCAGACCTTCTAGGAGGACCTATAAATGGAAGGATGCTCAAACATTATGTTCCATCGGAATGAAGATCTTAGTCACTCATCCCATTGTACAAACCAATTTACTTTTACCTTTATGTCATGTGTGAGGTGATTTTTATCAGATGGTTGAAGTCCAAAGAGAAGGCCCTAATCCACTGATCTAGATCATCAAATTTTCAATCAAAATAAAGCAAATCAGGATGCAGACAAAGCATCGAGGAAGGAGATTCAAACCAACAGGTAGCTGGATTCTTGGCACCTCACAAGGAGAGCACCATCCCCAAGTGGAGACACTTTTATAACCCTATGTTTCATAGGATCACCTGGTTATTTTTATCCCTTCTTCTAATCACATTATGTTGTAAATAATATTTTTATTCTGTAAATGATTTACAGAAGAAAAGAAAGAAAAGAAAAATAAAAATAAATGAGAGAAAGAAAATACAAAAAATCAAAAGAGGGTATAAAAAATAGAAAAGAAAATGCTAAAAGCCTCATGGAATAATTTGGCTTGATTCATACTGTCTAACCATGATCAATCTCTTTCAATTTATGCATATAGGATAGTGAATAAACTTGGCTAAACAATCTAATCTTAGCCAAGTTAGGTAGGTTAGTGAATAAGTTTGATCAAACAGTTTAAGCTTGGTCAAATGTCTTAGGTTAGAGTAATTTTTTAATACAATAGTTTAATCTGGGTTAAAGTGCTAGGTAATTAGATTAGGATATAGTTTAGAATGTCTTATTTCAATAAAATTGGTGAAAGGTTCATTAAATGCCTTTGATTTGAGCTAAAATGGTGTATGTTTTACCCCTTGGGGAAAAAATGAAGAAAGGGTAAGTTGCAAAAACCCATAAAATGCTTATATCCTAAGTTTTGTGTCGACATGACAGTTTGGCACTTTGTGCTAAAGGAAGGACTAATCTCAATGACTGACCAAACCGTGCCCAGATCTATGGTCAGTAGGGAATATTAGACCCTCTCGACCTTTCTTCCTTTAACCGTTGGGGGGGGGGTCCGAGTTGGCAGTTTTTCAGAGCGGGCCTATCATAACATGTTAGATTCTTATCAACTTGGACCACCCTAACTCCATACCAGTTACTGCCTACCCCCTGCCCCCCCCCCCTCTCTGAGTAAATCGCTATACCTCTTATTCATACCACCTCCGCACTCTGACGTCACACTCCACTACCCCGCACTCCGACGTCACTTTACATTACCCCGCCTACATATCATATTCCATTACTCTGCCGACACATCACCCTCCACTCACCTATCTCTCGTCACATCCCATCCACCCGTTGACCGCTCATTACCATCCACATCACACTTGAAAGGTCTATTGGTTAGTCAGTGCAGTTGCCCATTACTGTTACCCGTCTGACTCATCATCCACTCCATAACGAACACCTCGTTCAACCTTTTAACTCATTTTTTCGTTGTTGTGCACTGTCCATCGATCCAGACTCAGTCGATACCATCATTTCTCATTCTTCAGACAACCACCGTCAAGCTTGTAGTCAACAAACCACCATTAAATCTTGGTAAACACAGATTACACCTTTTCCGTTTGGAAGTGTTGGTTTGACAATGGAACCCAAATTCAAATCTTCTGAGATTGTAGAGAATCCTTTCCTCCCTCCTCCTATTGATCTGGACCATATCCCCCTAGCTGAAAAAGACTATTTAATTATAGAGTCAAACTGTGTTAAGCCCTAATATTGGCTCATTACCACTTAATTGGGGCATATTAGATTAGTAATGTTATTTTATTTATGTCGGCTTTAGGCCATTATTGTAGTTTAGATTAGTAATGTTATTTTATTTATGTTGGCTTTAGGCCATTAAACCTCCTAGTCTCCTATATATACCAAGGAGACATTTTCATTTTGAATCATCTGGTACTTGAACATTTAAGTGGGGTAAAAGGAGGTTGCCCCCTCAAAGAGGCTTATTATCTGAAATTATCTCTTTTTCAAGGCATTGAGTACTTTTCCTGAGGTTTTTCTATGCTATATTGATGTTTGGTTCCTAACATATGGTATCAGAGCTCAAGGTCTTGGGGTTTCGCTGCTACATCTGAGACACCGTGGCATTTTTGCTATAACTTTTTTTCTACAACGTTTCAGAAGGAACGGCTTGGAGGATATTTATAAGACAGATCAAGGTACGTTGGGTTCAAAATGTAGCTCCTGAGGCCTTATAATTTCGGAGATATAGCCTATACAAGATAGGGTTCTGGAATCATCCTGAAATGAGTCTTTGCAAAATTTTCACTATAAAACATTTTATGTAATGTTTCAGACCCTGAACTCTGGGGGCCATTTACAAAAATTAGTTTTCTATCTGTGGTAAAAATTTTAGCTTCTGGGTCATCATAGATTTGTAGATACACCTTGTGTAAGATAGGGTATCTGACTAGTCCTATTGGCTAGTCTCAAGAAGGTGTTCTAGGTAAAACAATCATAACTTCTTCCTATAGTATCCAAATTGGGTGGGACTGGTTGAATTGGATCGTGGACAGTCTGTAGTATTTTGGGTACGAGTTTCAGAATTTTATATCAATTCTTTTGTGCGAGGCACACTATACAAGTGAGATCTCCTGGAAAGGCCAAAAATCAGCAAGTTGTGGGGAAGTTATCATAAATTCCACTTGGAACATCCAATTTTGATCAGACCTGTGGCATTGAAGAGAAGAAATATCAGAGAAATACATAAGAT
>ML777798.1:787424-808878 GCA_009831015.1 Picea engelmannii | reverse complement strand
TTTGAATCATCTGGTACTTGAACATTTAAGTGGGGTAAAAGGAGGTTGCCCCCTCGAAGAGGCTTATTATCTGAAATTATCTCTTTTTCAAGGCGTTGAGTACTTTTCCTGAGGTTTTTCTATGCTATATTGATGTTTGGTTCCTAACAAAGTATGAATTCGACTTCTTGAAATTACACTTCTGGCTCAAGGATGTTTTTCTGGATCATAGTGACGAGATCGGGCTCTGGGAATCTAACCTTCCATTATATCTTTTTCCCCAAACTTATCATTTTCTTGAATTTTCTTTGAAATTCCAAGCCCACTACCTTCCCGGCCAAAGGGCCCTTGTCTCCTCGTCTGGAGAAACTCTTTTAACCATTACCCCTCAAACGATATATCATATTTTGCAGATACACAGGAATGATTATGCCTCCCCATTCTCCATTGAAATTTTGACCGATCTCTACCAGAAACTATCTTTCCCACAGAGATCTCAAATATTTGAACTCTTCCTTCCTAAAAATGCCCAATTACCCAATAAGAATCCTCCATACCATTCCTCCATTTTCTCAGTTAAAGGAAACCAGATCATTTCCTCCCTATGTTTTCTACTAGGGTACTATTCAGACGAGTGGGTAGACAAACCCATTGTAGGTTTTCTATCCATATTCTCCAATGAAGAAAAGGCTAGTACACAGTTTCATTACAGACAGGTTTTAGCTGACAACATCCATGAAAAAATCTTCAAGTTTTCAACAGAAGGTATGTTACCATATTCTTCAATATTGGTGTACATGTTTCTCTTTTTCCAAGCAGACAACTTCTCCTTCTCCCAGTAGAAGTTGGACCAAGATGGTAACCCTCAACCTGTGACCTCCTAGACCTCCATAGTGAGGAATAACTCATCGGAGTTCAATTTCAAATAGTTCATTCATCAATTATACCATCAAGTGGTATGCATGCTCAGTGGAAGAACAAAGCCAAGGATCAATGAGGAAGTTCAAATAATTTTACACTGGTCAAAACTAGCTAAAATAGGGGACTCATACCTTTACTAGGATCATATAGAAATTAGAATTTATGGCTGTAAATTACCCCCTTACAAGCTACCAAAGTATTTTCCAGTCAGGATATACATTCTAGAATATATCAGATAGATGATAAATTCAGATGATATTCACTTTGTGGATTTCAAGAAAACACAACAACTCAGGATCTAAGGTTAGATAGTTCTTTCATCTACAACAACAGAGTTGTAGGGGAAGACGAAAACATGTTGTTAAAGGAAATGAATTTCAGTCAAAGTTTACGCTGACACTATGACCCATGTGACATCATTTTAGAAACTAGGTTAAAGAACAATATTTCTCCCTATGTTCATGTTCCTAAACCTGAGATTGAGAAATTTGTGAACCAGACAGAGTGGGAGGAAAACACTCTGATAGACACTGAACAACAGTCTTCAACAACCAACATTTCACATATTATTACTCCACAGGTGCAAGAATAAAAGAGGGCTAGAAAGGAAATCTCCCCTTCAGTCACAAAAGTCTCAGCAGAAGACTTCCAAGTCTATAGGAAGAGGCCCAAGACTAGCCATACACCTGACAGGTCTGGAGAATAAGAAACTCAGTCCACCATAGTGATGGAGGGGCCACACTCATCACCTTTCTCATGCAACCATCCAACCATGTCCACTTCCTCAACTAAGAAGCAAACTTATACCACATTGACTACTAAGTCCTCACAGGAGCCTACAGGATTCAACATATTTGAGAAACTTAACTTGATCAAGAAGAAGAATGAGATGTTGACCAACGACACCTATGCATAGTTTTGGAAGAAGACATATACAACACAAAACAGGTTGTTATCTACCTTCGATACAGAGAAAAAAAGGATGTATATGGAATTTCTACAGGCACAAGTACCTCATCCCAAGGTAGTTTTTGATTACAAAAGGTCAACATTTGAATTTTATGTCAAAGAGGTGCATCTAGCCGATCAGATGGATATGCACAGATAGACTGGAGTGATGATTTTCTCCACCCTAGAAAATACCTCCATGACTGCTGCAAAGTTGCAGGTCTCCTTGAACAATATCCAATCTCAGCTTAAGCTGGAAAATATATCTTTCTTGGCCAAGGATAAAAAAATCAATTCCCTAGAAGAACTGGTATTGAAAATTGGATATGATCCATCTAATGTCAAAGCAACATAAGAACTCCTCAAGAAGAAAAACATTGACATAGCTTCCTTGAGGAAACAACTAAAAATCCCAGCCATTGAGGATCCATAGGCAAAAGAAATGGTATAGACTGAAGGCCACAAAGAGGAAATTCTTAAATTAATCATGGACCATAATGCACAAATCAAGGAGATGGAGGCTGAGCTAGAGAAGCTAGTCAAAGAGAAGGAACAAAGTGTACCAATGACTGTTATTCCTCTACAAGCAGTCCCTATCACATGATTCAGTACAAAAACAATAACCACAACAACAGAACTTCCATCAACTATTCCATTGATTGTTATGAGGAAAATATCTCTATGGCTATAGGGTGAACCAAAACAGACGGAAGCGACTGCAAAAATCAAATCTATCCCAACAACATGCTATATAAACCAATCTAAAAGCAACATAAAAAAGAGTCCTACCTCGTCTAGATGTTCGACGATGTCCAGCGTTGAGCACTTTGACCCAAAGCTATATACCTGTAACAAGTTCTCAACAAACAAGAAAAAACAAGTATATGGTAGAAATATAAAAGGTTAGCACATTAGATAGCATAATCAATCAATATACATAACAAATATGCCCATGGATAATAATACATATATTTTAAAGATATCAATTGGACGGGAAAGGATTATTTCTATTAATAAATGATCAGTAGAAGTGAAAATATTACAGACTTACATGTCAGCACAGTTTGGAACCAAGAAACCGAGTTCCCTCCAACTGGGCTTCCACCAAAGACAATCTCATATAAGGGAGACAAAGAAGTTCTCCATCAATAAGGGAAGATATTGGGGGTTGAACACTGTGTTCAAACTTAAAGGACAAAGGGATGCAGACTCAATATGAAGTAAATAATTTCTCCAGAGTAACTTTGCTCTCAAATTTGAATTCTCTCTCTTTTTCCATAGCTTGAAATTGGCTTTATTATAGCCTTCAAAATGAAACTAAAGGGTCGAGTTAGAATGTTTCTAGTATATGGAAGGCCAAGGATCAGAGATCTCATGTCTTGACATGGAAACCCAACATTCAATTTTGATTTTCTGGCACAAATCCCGATGTACATGGGTTGTAGTGGAGCAACCTGCATATACGCTTGTTGTATAAGGTGCAAGATGCGTACAAGTGGAAAAATTTATATTTGTTTCTCTGGATTTTAGTAATAGGGAAGACAAGTCTACATAGGGAAATGGAATAAGGCCCTCTCTACAATATTACATAGGGTGATACAACTATTTCTCTAACAAATTCCCCCTAATGTGTCAAGTCATAAGAGTATCTGCGATGGCCGAAATGCATTATAAATAACCCAGAAGTGGAGTGGTAAAGAACCAGATGGATGAAATCAATTGCTCATTACATTCTACACTTAATTTTCATTCATGGCTGCCAAAAATACACTGTAGATCCATGTGAAAAATATACCAAATAAATGTATGTGGGCATGAATAGGAAAATACAAATTTGGTTACATGCCAATAACTATCATAGTCAAGAACAAGGCCCAGTAGAACTAGTATCAAAACCAATATAAAGATATCTGTATACCATGGAGTACAATTTGATCTCCCATGATCACTGAAGTCATATAGGTACTGGTCCAATGAATAGGAAGAAAAAACTCAGGAAATCAACGACCACATAGTGATGGATTCAAGTCTTCTAAACAATCAGCCAAAGGTGCAAGTCTACATCATGTTAATAAGGGAGTTGAGGTCGAACATAATGAGACATCGTTTGATTACCGATCATTGATGTATACCATTAACAAACGCTAGAAAGACTACCAATAATGAAAGTAGGTATCAAGGCACTGAGTTCTCTCATACGAGATAATACTCCCTTCCCACCCATCTTTTTTTGTTTTTTCATAGACAAATGAATTCTATGATACAGAGGAGGAAACGAGTGTTGCAAGTAAGCAAAACTAGTTCCAATAGTGGAACGTACCTATTCTCAATGCATGGAAATGCATGTAGGAGATAAACACTCAGGGGATATTCCCTTCTAGGTATAGGGTGTCAAATTGAGAAGGATATGAAAAAGGCTCTGCTTGGTTGAGGATGGAAAACTGCTGAGGTAAACGATTTATAACGCAAAGCAAGAACTGGCTATATTCTTAATACTGCAAGCAAGGACATGAGATGCAATCACAACTTAACGCCAAAAAATATCCTTTTTTATGTCTTTTAGTCCACTTGGTGTGAAAAAGGGATAAAATTGTGCCAAATAGACATCTTTTCAAATCCAATTTACGAGTGTGAAAAAGACAATTTCACTTGGTGATCTTTTCTATTTTTGGTAACGAGTCGGAAAAGATCTTAACTAAGAATCATGACCTTTCAAATCCAATTTAACGAGTGTGAAAGGGACAAATTAGTCGGCAATATTTTCTCTTTTTAAAGATGAGATGGAAAAGAGCTTAAATTAAACTTGTTTGGGAGTCCTTGGTTAATAAAGCAGCATGGTTATGAGTGAGAAATGAGGCTCAACATCAAGTCTTGTATTAGCAATCGGGGACTCCCGGTCCAAAGGAAAAATATTTGCATGGGCACCAAGTGAAGTAGGGGATTTAACTAGGGCACCCATGTTTGGTAAGTCTCTACCACTTGTTAACGACACTACTTATAGTAGATGGAAGGTTCTATGTCACAACAAATGGGTTCGTACCTAAGGCTAAAAGTGACAGTTACAGGACAATGCGACAAATGCATAACATAATGGATACCTATCCTATATGATGGGTAACAAATATACCTTCCCGAGGTGACATACTGTCAACACAACACTGAAATCTACAAGAAT
Organism: Picea engelmannii; assembly: GCA_009831015.1. Lineage (NCBI taxonomy): Eukaryota > Viridiplantae > Streptophyta > Pinopsida > Pinales > Pinaceae > Picea > Picea engelmannii. Next base: position 803,855 of record ML777798.1, on the reverse strand, counting down.
CCCAAGTTAAAACTGTAAAAACCAACTCGATCCACATTTGTATTAGTCCATTAGGTGAAAAAAATGGCTTAAAACTATAGAAAGTGGGTAAAAGTAATTTATAAATAATAATAAAATAAAAAATTACTATACCATTTTTATTTTTTACCCAACTAGTGCAAATTGGACCAAAATTCCTCCAATATAGAAACGACGATTGTGGGGGCATCAAGTAAAAAAGTCACAAGTCGTCTAGATCAGGCAATTCTCGATCTCTTCCTCTTCAATTTCAATGGTTTAAAATTTTGAAATAGGTCTTAAATTTTTAGTTATTTAAGGCACAAAGTATAGATTTCAGTGTACACGGGCTGGCTTAGGTCGCGTATACTATGAGGTATATGCTCATGTGGGAACCACATGGGGCGTATATTGAGCCCTACATGTGATTGTGTGAAAAGGAAGCCACGTACAGGTCCGCAAATGAGAAAAATGAAGGGTTCTAACTCAAAATTCTATTTGTCTTTGAGAGGATGGTTCTTGACTAGAGAGAGACAGAACATGAGGAGTTATATGCCACTGTAGATCGAGATATGAGGGCCCAAATGGCTTTAAAGCGATGTGGTTTGTATAGGTTTTGGGTGCTCAAAGGAATGAGAGCCCAGGTGAGGTTGTTGGAGATGTTGGTGGGTTACTTGGACCATGATAGTGAGAGCTTCAATCGCGATGGGCAACCATTGATAATTGAAGTAGAGGACATTTACTTTCTGACTGGTCTATCAAGAATGGGGGGAGGTTGTGAACCTCAAATCATGGGGAGAAGGTAGCGGGATGACGATAGAGGAATATATTGATGCCCACTGTGTAGTAGGGACTCCTAAGGTAGGGAGTCAAGTCCTTATCCAGGCAATAAACAACCTCAGTCTGAAGATCATTGTCCTAGTATTGACCAGGATCATAGGTTCAACCTTGTTGCACCAGGCATCGAGGCCACTCATGTTCTATGCAGTGCAGTGTGTGAGACCCAAAATGTATGATTGGTGTACCTCACTACTGGAGAATATGAATAGCCAATTGACAAAGTGCAAGCAGCGGGGTAAAAGAAATTTTGGGTTTGCCTTCATCTTGTGCAGTTTCCTTTTTGAGTGGGTTCCAGGTTTGGGACCTAGAGTTGAGATTCTTCCTAGGGCACCTGACGATCCATCCATGGCACGGTAGACCAAGGTGATGAAGTGGTAGGGGGTAGGTAGGGTTCCAACACCCTACAATGAGGACTTATTCTACTGGTGGAAGTGATAGGTCATCGCACTGGATGACTATCCCTATGAGGGCATCGACTTTAGAGGAGATCTAGACATGCCATTTCCACTAGGGTCTACCTACAGTGACATAGGTATGTTGAATAGTTTTTACATATTTCATTTTTTTTTATTTAGGACAAAAAAATTTTTTGGATGGTACTTATGTATTGACTAGACATTTGTGTGCCACAGATGTGGGTCCACAACGGATATAGAGTTTCCCTTGACATCAATGGAGGAACCGGGGAGATGAGGCAGCAGGAGGAGAAGCCAAGAGGGTCCTACAAAACATACATGGAAACCTGTCGCGTTCGACTCACATGATACCCATGGTTCAGGTAGAGGATCTTCCTGAAGCCATGTAGCGACAAGTGGTTGGTGTACCTAGGGCATGGGTATGACTTTTTCGGTGTCTCGTAAACACCGTGGTTCGATACCATGACATGCATCCGGCGCCACAAGCGTAGATTTCATGGGATATTGTAATACCAACAATATATGTCTATTTGAGGGTTTTAGCCCCAATTTTGTACTATAAACACCATATTTTTTTGAAATATATAAAAGAAGGATCTTCAACTTACTTATATTTTACAATGTGTACATTGATTAGATGGTTTTCTCTACTTTTAATTATGTGACAAATGCCAATATAAAACAAAATTACTATAAGCATCGGATACATGATTAGAACTCCTAGGAATATGATAATATGTAATAAAATCAAATTGTCGTTCTAAACGACATACCCATAGGAATAGTCAGAGTAAAGTAGGATCACGCATGCGGTAACGACCGTTCAACTGACATACTACTAACTCTAAATCCAGATGAACTTCTAATGAACGAATTCCATGTGAGATATCATCGCACAAAAGTTCTATAATGACGTTATATTCGTCCACATTATTCGTGGATGGCCCTAGGCATACGCCTCTTGAAGACACCAGTAGACCCTCAGGTGAGTAAACCACCCAAGCAGCGGAAGCCAAGTTCTATGTATGACGATTGGCCCCATTTGTGAATCCTAAGTAGAATGACAACTCCATTGACATATGTCAACCAAGTGAAAACTTGATAAGAAACCCGAAGACGAAAAGAAAAGAGATATATACACTAAATTACATTAGTATATAGAGCATTCTGCCCAATCCTGTGGCTCAAGTGTAGTATCTTTTCAAGTAGAGCCCATTTCTGGGCTTGACCAACTTATTCTCTTCATAATATTCTAACTCATAGGCTCCTTTTTCTAGAACACATTGCATGATGTAAGGACCATGCCACATGGGTTTAAACTTTCCTGCCACTAGTGGTTCTTTGGCTTGATCATACAAGATGACAAAGTCACCCTCAGCATACAATCGAGGACATACAGACTTATTGTACTGGACCTTGACATGTAGTTTTTTTTTCTCGATAGCCATAGAGACGTCTCGACGCTACTCATCAAGGCCATCTAAGTGCACAAGGCATCAAAAGTGTCAGGTAGGAGAACGACTGCCAACTTAAGAGAAGGGATATCACATTCAATAGGTAAGAATGACTCCACACCATGTACTAACTGAAAAGGGGAAAAACTGGTGGCAGTCTTGACCAAGGTTCGGTATGCCCAGAGTGTAGGATATAACATGATGTGCCAATCGGATTTACTCTGACTGATTTTTTTTGCAAAATGATCTTGAGAGACTTGTTGAAGGCCTCTACTTGTCTATTTTACTAGGGATAATAAGGAGAAGAATGACCATGTCTAAACCCTATCTTAGTTGATAGTTCTTGCATCATATCATTTTGAAAGTAACTGCCATGGTCAGTGACAATCTCATTCGAGATACCAAACCGAGCAATAATCTGATTGAATACGAAGAAGGCTGTAGTTTTCCCATCGAATTTAACTGTGGGCATGGTCTTGGCCCACTTAGCAAAGTAGTCTATGACCACAATAATGTGTTGTTGCCCCCGAACCGAATTTGGGTTGCAATCGACGAAGTCCAACCCCCACTTGGTGAAGGGACCAACGGTAATGACTGGATGAAGAGAGGTTGGATGCGAGCGCATTTTCCGAGTGAACACCTAGAAGGCATGACACTTCTTAACCGCTTCAATACAGTATTTAAATATAGTAGGCCAGAAATAATCGACTTGAAATTTTTTTTGGGTCGTCGCAAGCTGAGATAGATGGACACCACAAGCCCCACCGTGGAAATCATTTAAAAATTATAAGGCCTCTCTATGAGTTAAACAATGATGCAAGATATCATCTATTCCTTGGAGATACAAAGTGTCACCGACGATAGTATATTTCTTAGCTTGGTACATTATACGTCATTGATCATCTTGTGAGAGATGCTGAGGGAACTTCAAAGTCCGAAGATAGAGAAAAATGTCTCCATACTAGGGGTCAGATGACGAGATGAGAAAAATGTCTCCATACTAGGGGTCAGATGATGAGACGAGAAAAATGTGTTCATCTGCAAACGAATCAACATGGATAACGTCCTCATCTAATCGTGGAAAATCAGATATTAGTTCTGTGAAGACTAGCGATTTCTTGAATTTTGTAGAAGTGAAATTGAGATCAAACTCCTCTAAAATGACAATCCATTTATTATATTTCCCCCCTATGATACGTCAGGTAAAAACAAATTTAAATGGATTGACATCAACAACCACCATAGTCTTGAAAAGTAATATATAATGGCACAAACATTGTATTGCATGAACAACATCCAAAGCTATCTTTTCAACATGAGTGTAATTGAGTTTAGGACCGAGTAAAGTTCAACTAAGATAGTAGATGACGTGCTCATGGAGCTCATCATCCTCCTGAGCCAGAACCATACCAATCATATCGTTTGACGTGATGATATAAAGTAAGTAATCTCTACTGTAGTTGGGAGGATTCAACAGAGGCGCTGACACCAAATCTTTCTTCAAAGCATCGAAGGACTCTTGGGCTCACTCATCCTAGATAAAATGGGTGTCCTTCTTCAAAATATGCATGAAACCTTTAGTGATAGTGGCATAGTTCACTATAAACCTACGAAGAAAGTTAGCTTTCCCCTATAGACCCTAAAGTTGTATAATCGTGCACGGGGGAGGGAACTGAAGTATTGCCTCAACCTTAAGTGGATCTACCATGATCCTAGTCTCAGAAACTAGAAAAACTAAAATACGGCCAGACTTAACACAAAAGATACAATTGTGAGGGTTCAACCAGATTCTATAATAATGACATCTTTAAAAAACAAGCTGAAGGGGAGTAATGTGATCCACTCTCTTGCGAGAGTGAGAAGCAAGATCATCAAGGTAAGCTTCGACTATGTGCTTAAGATCATGAAAATCAAAATTCATGGCACACTGAAAGGTTTCTTCAACGTTTTTAAGGTCGAAAGCCATTTTACGGTATGCAAAAGTACCCCAAGGACAAATAAATTTCCTCTTGTGTTGATCCTCAGGTTTGATTTGAATTTGATTATATCCTAAAAATCCATCCATAAAAGAAAATACTTCGCTTCCCGCACACTTGTCAAGGATCTGATTGATGAAAGGTGTAGGGAAGTTGTCTTTCAAATAGGATTTGTTCAGGTCACACAAATCCATACATACACGTATGGTTCCTTACTTCTTATCTACAGGAACAAGGTTGGATACCCATTCAGTGAAGGGAACCAGGTAGATGAAGCCAACATTAATTAGCTTCTCCACCTTTTCCTTAATAGTAGGGGCCTTTCAAGGGTTGACAACTCTAAGACATTGCCGAACATGTTTAACATTCGGATAAGTTATAATCTCATGTTCAAAAATACGAGGGTCGATCCCTGGAATATATTCATAGGACCAAGAAAATATGTCTCATAATTCCTTGAAGAGTTCGGTGTAGATCATGATTTCTTTTGGAAAACAATATGCACTGATATTTACGTTTTCAACCTTACCAGGGGTACGAGAGATGTCAATAGTGACAGTAGGATAAATACTAGCCATATTTCCTTTGGCATAAATGCCATGCATATCAAGTGAAATTACGGCGCGACCAACTATATCACTCAAAGCAGATCGAAAGTCATCATGTTCGATTCTTTCAAGATCTGGGAGAAAATAAGAGCGATGATGCATATCATCCCAAGGTTTTTCAGAACCATTCATGGCTTTGATGATGGTTTTGTTCGAAAGCAAATTCCCATCTAGGAAATCATGTGAAAACGACCATGAAGTGTCCCACACAGGTCTAGACACTAGATCCCCCTCATTCGTCGGTGAGAGAATAAGATCGGGATCGGAGGAAGAGTCGACAACAACTTGATACGCAATCTATGTTGTCGATAGTGGCATGGATATCCTAGCACGTGACTGACCTTCACAAGACGAAGTTGGGGAAGGTAGGGTCCACAGATCATTAAAATAAGATGTGCGGAAAGGAATGGACCTCCTAGTCAAGACAGGCCTACTGGAAATGGAATAAACATGATGGTTCAATGTCGAGAAGTCGAAAGTACCCATAAGGGAAGAATACATTCCAACACTGATATTCTTAGTTTCCAGCTAAGAATTATTGATCACAGGGATTGATGGTCCAAGAGATGCATTAAGACTAAAGCACGCAAAGGATAACTAATAGATCATCATGATCTTCCCTTCATGAGGAAAACAAAGAATATGAAAGAGGAGCGACATGACAATGATCATGGCATAAGTCCAATTGTGACCTAGTAACATGTTATAATCAAGAGGCACATCAACTACCTCTACTTCCACCTCTACCGTCTTACCCATTAACTGGACCGGAAAGGTAGGGAGAATACCATGAGGCCAAAAGGAATGACCATCAAAAGTAGTCAACATGTTCGATGACTTGGAAAGAGTTGGAGAACCGAGAGCTTTCCAACAGACCAGGGAAATCACACACATAGCAACGCCTTCATAAACAACCATATGTTTGATGGTATACTTTGAATACTCCACATGGATTTGGAAAGACACTTGGTAATGCAAGCGAGGCTTAAAATGTATGATGTCAAACTTGATAACCTTTGAGCCACTAGGTTCTAGATATCCTAAAGCATAGAGTAAGGACACGTCTGGAGTACCTCCAAAGCCGACATCACACAAAGGGTTTGGCCTAGGTCCTCAACAATAGAGTAGTTATGGGTGGCTCAAGTATTTGGATTATGGATAGAGCGCTTGAGTACTCCTTTCGGAATACAAGGTGGTGGCTCTGGTTTCTCAATATGTAAAGTCATCTCCGGAGGAGGAGGAGGAGTTTCTACACCAAGAATAGTTTGTTTAGTACTATAGTCTCGAGATCGAGTGGCTACATCGATTTTCACATCAACCATACTGATACATAAACGATCACCATCTTGCGACTGCTGGTTTTGACCTCCACCAACCGCATTTACAGTGTTTGAGAAGATCGAAGCTAAGTGTTGATTATGTGGGAATGGATTCATCAGCACGACAGGTGATTGAGCTAATAGCCTCGCAACTTCTACAATTTTGGGGCATAAATGGGTAAGGTGATCATCTGTGCAAATCTTACAGGGAAACTTCACCTTACGTCTTGTGTGTTTACCCTCTCCAACATTACTACATGTCTCCTCATTATTATTATTATTGTCCTTGGGTTTATTACCATTTTCCTTCCCTTACGGTTGTTATGTCCTTTCTTCTCATTCCCTCCTTGTTTTTGGTCACCATTCAGGTTAGTCGACAATTGCATAGAGTGTACATCTACCAACTAAGTGGGGTTGGAAGACACAGATGAAGCTAGCCCTCCTGCAGACTTTCTTAAAGACAACTCTTTCAACTGGTTTGTCACCGATTATGTGGACTTTACAATGGCAGAACCTACAATGTCATTGGAATGAGGTCCGAGCTTTTTCCTAGGTTCGTAAGTAGATCGTGGTGCATCAGGAAGAAGGTGGTATAACATCCCATACTGATCATATATCAAATATAACTGTTGGGCCCTAAATATCTCTTCTTCCTTAGTGGTAACCCCATAAGTAGCAACGTCCTTTGAGATAGGAGTGTGAAAAGACTTAAGAAACCATTCTAAAACAAAGGTTGGGGGTATAGGGGTCTTAATCAACCTCTTCCATATACGCCACTGCTAGATATGGTCCGCGATATGAGTGGCAGTATCCTGCAATAAATTAGACAACATTTCTAGGCTAGCATCATAACGAATGCGAAACTGAAGTGGTTAAGAAATACCATCACCAATTGACTAAACATACCATATGCTCCCCTAGGTAGCTCGATATACCATTTTGCAGCAACTCTGATAAGGGTGCATTGAAATAATCTCAAACAAACAGAATCATCACCAAGATCCTCTCCATTCTTACCCTTAAAATTTGGGATGTCCAAAGGAACCTTGGTGGGGACCGGGGGCCATGTAGGTTCGTGACTCACAGGGTCATTCATTAACTTAGACAAATCTCGCAGATTAAGCATGGCCATAAAAGGGAGGAGGGGTTGTGACATCTGGCCCCAACATCTCGGGAAAGATTGTTCTTGCGGATTTGCAGGCCATCCATGGTTTTGGTAAACACCATGGTTGTGTCTAGCATTATAAGTGTCAGGGTCCTAATCCGCACATAGGTAGAGAAATATATTCAGATGTAATAAAGGTCAATATTAATAAGGCCTTTCAATAAAATAGAATAAGGTGGATGTAAGAAGACCTAATAGAAGCTTCTGCTTCTAGAAGGATCTTCCTCTAGATGCTTCTCTTGATAGACATATTTAGTATAAATAAGGGTCGAGGGTATGAAAACCCTAGCTTGGAGATTATTTTAACAGAGCATTGCTCGACTGGAGGTTCCCCCCTTAGAGAGGCCCGTGAACATTGCTTTCTAAATCAAAGTGCTATTTTTGTTGTTGTTCTTATATCATTTATGTGTTACTGTGGAGATTATGTTGGTTATATTACTGTTATTCGACCAATTCTAGCATTTTATTTATGTTTTGCATACTTTTTATATCTGGTAAATTACAAGTGGTATCAGAGCACTTTCCTTGGCAAAAATTGTGGGAAATTTTTTCAGGGTAGAGACGTATTACAACGTCTTTAAGCCACAGAGATCTATTGTTACATGCATAAACCCACAGCTGAGGGATTCATACACGTAGGAAATACAAGTGGTTCTTAAGCGCACATCTTTTGGCCACCCTTGTAACCCCTGTTGGTACCGCTTCGTGTGGTAGCACATCAGACAACACCTGTGTATGGAATGGCATAAATTTCCTAAAGCCCTCTTTAGATAAAGTGATCGACCACCTGACTACTATAGTGCCACCGAGAACATCACTCAGGAAGATACTCTCTAGTACCTGGGTAGTCGGGTAGTACAGCTAAGGGTACGGTCTATCCTCCCTAGTTAGTGCCCTAAGATATTTGGTCGAGTAGTATTGTTGGACCTCGCACGTATATCAGAGAGCTATACTACAGGGCAAACCCTTGTCTATAGAACCCTTGAATGCCTAACCCTTGGGGGACAGAAACATAAACAAATTAAAACGGACAAGATCTGTTGTAGCACAACTGTGTTTGGGTTGTCAAATCACTACACTTTTCTTACTAGTTAAGAATTTGGGGATTTCATTGTTCTAGTATTCTTTAGACCGGAGTATAACTCCATAGGTGTAAAGAAAAAAAAACAAGTCTGGAATTTTTTTCACCATTATTTGAGACCTATTCCATTGGATTCATCTCTTCTCCCTCATCACATTCATCCATATCATTTTTCAGAAAAAAATTTGACCCCGCCCACCCCTTTTCAGTTCACCCATCCTCATGGCCCATACCCATAGCCAAGACTTGGAAGCTCGCTTCAACACCTTGCAATCTGGTCTCCTCGAGACCCAAAAAGAAGTAAAACAACTCAGTGCCAATGTTGCCTCCATCGATACAACCATCAATACAACCACAAATACAACCATGCAGTCCTCAATGGAGGAATTCAAACACAAAATGACCACCCATCCTGAATCTGTCTTTGCATCACTCTACACCAAAATGAAGATCCCTACAGATGACCCTTTCTCTGATGCACCTCCAAAGTTTGAAGGTGAACATTCCTCCCATTCCCATACCTTTCAACACCATCACTTTCAATTTGACCTACACCTTCCATGGGTGGATGTGACGAAATTTGATGGCTCGGACCCCACTGGTTGGGTAACCCAAATGGAACATTATTTCTCTTTATACGACATTATAGATGACTTGGCCAAACTCCAGTATGGTGTTCTCCATCTAGATCAACAACGTTGGCAATGGTGGAAATGGAGAAAAATTTCCCTTCAAGGGTATATTGCTTGGACCCAATTTGTGACTGAGCTTTATGAACACTTTGACATTGACAACAACCATTTGGGCCATCTGACAAAGTTGAAACAATCAGAAACAATAGAAGACTTCATAACTACCTTTGAGTGCCTGGCTTTTCGAATAGAGGGCATGATTGATGCTTTCTTTTGAGAGTGTTTTATCAATGGCCTCAAGGAGGAGACTCGGGCTCATGTCCTCATGGCTCAACCCTCGAGTTGGGTGGAGGCTACTAAAAGAGATAAAGAAGCACAACAGGTTGTATCCTCTCAAAACCAAAAACCCAACTTTATCCCTTGCCCTAAACCTGTAAATCCCACTACTCCCTCCACCCCATTAAAGATCCAAAAATTGACCAGGGATGAAATGGATGAATGCCAACTCAAAGGCCTTTGTTATAATTGTGATGACAAATATTTCCTGGGCCACAAGTCTAAGGAACAAAATATTTTTATGGCCATCTCTAAGGATATTTCAGAAGAGGATGTTGAAACTCCCCTTGTGTCCGAGTCACCTGAAATCACTAACTTAACCCCTCCCGAAGTGGAACTGATCATTTCCCTCAATGCTCTCACTTGATTCTCTACTCCCAAAACCCTCAAGTTAATTGGTTACATCAATCATCGGAAGGCCATCATTCTGGTTGATAGTGGAAGCACCCATAATTTTATTCATTGCCACATTTCCCAAGAAACTCATTGCTACATCCATGCCGTCAATAATTTCTGAATCATGATTGCCAATGGTGGTTCAATGAAATGTGGAGGGCACTGTGAAAATGTCCATCTCCAAATTGGTGACTACCACCTAAAATCCCATATGTTTTCTATTGACATGGGCGGTTGTGACATTGTGTTGGGTGCAGACTAGCTGAGGACTTTGGGTCCCATTCTCATGGATTTTAAGGAATTAACCATGCAATTCAACCTGGAAGGCCACCAATATAAATTCCAAGGCATCACTGCTGGTTCACCTAATATCATTAGTTCCTATCACATGGAAAATCTGCTCAAAAAGGGTCATTCCAGTGTCATTGCCCAACTCCATGCCATATAAGCAACAGATACCCCCCGGTGCTGCAAGACCTCCAAGCCCTCCTTTATAAATATCAAATGGTATTTTCCACTCCCCAAGGACTCCCTCCTTCCTATGGTGTTCATGATCATTCCATTCCCCTTGTATCCGGAAGCCTTCCTCCCAATATCCGTCCGTATCACCACCCCTTTTCACAAAAGAATGAAATTGAGAAAATGGTCCAGGAACTCCTTAATGCAAGCATTATCCACCCTAGTACAAGCCCTTACTCTTCTCCTGTAGTCATGGTCCTAAAGAAAGAAGGTTCTTGGAGAATGTGTCATGACTTCTGTGCCCTCAACAAACTGACCATTAAAGACAAATTTCCCATTCCTGACATTGATGACCTCCTGGATGAATTGAGTGGCACCCAATTCTTTACTAAACTTGATCTTCTCTCGGGCTATCACTAGATACGTATGAAAGAGGAAAACATTCCCAACACAACCTTTCAAACTCATGAGGGCCACTATGCAAGACTGCCCACACCCAAAGACTCTCAAAAGCTTGCATGGATTTCTGGGCTTAACAGGGTATTATCACAAGTTTGTTAAGAATTATGGAAAGATTGTAGCCCCTCTCATTGCTCTCCTAAAAAAGAACTCTTCCACTTGGACTCTGGCCACTGCTAAAGCTTTTCAAACCTTGAAGATGGCCATGTGCACCACTCCGGTTCTGGCCCTTCCTGATTTCACAAAGACCTTTGTGTTGGAATGTGATGCCTCAGGGAAAGGAATCGGTGCTATCCTTATGCAAGAGGGTCGACCTTTGGCCTTCATCAGTAGGAAACTATCTGAAAATAATCTGGGCAAACGCGTCTATGAAAAGGAAATGTTGGCTATTTTGCATGCCATTGATCTGTGGCGCCCTTATCTCTTGGGGAAATGTTTCCAAATTAAGACATACCATCAAATCCTCAAGTACTTTATGGAACAATGCATTTCCTCCCCATAGCAACAAAAATGGGTGACTAAGATCTTTGGATATGATTATGAGATCATTTACAAGAAAGGCAAAGACAATGTGGTGGCAGATGCACTGTCCTAAAAATATGAAGAAGAAGGATCCCTTTTTTCTCTTTCCTTCATTTTACCATATTGGCTCCAAGTTGTTCACCAGGAATGGCTACAAGATCCCAAAAGTTTGCATCTGATCCAACAATTGCAGACCAATGCTCTAGCTCACCTAGGGTACTCTTGGCTCTAGGATGAGCTTCGATACAAAGGATATTTGTATTTAAGTAAACAATCAAAGCTTAAATCCATGGTACTTTCTGAGCTTCATTCTACACCCACAGCGGGGCACTCTGGGTTCACCAAAACCTATGATAGGGTCAAACGTTCCTTTTTCTAGGATGGTATGAAACATGACATCCATAATTTTTTCATTGAATGTGATGTGTGTCAACGCAGCAAGGAAGAAACAGTCAACTCTTCGGGCACACTATAGCTGCTTCTTATTCCACATGTTATTTGGAAGGATATCTCTATGGACTTTATTACTGGCTTACCCAAATCAGGAAATAAATCAGTCATAATGGTGGTTTTGGATCACCTTTCCAAGTATGCTCATTTCTATGCTCTTCAACACCCATTTACTGCATCCACAGTGGCTCAAATTTTCATGGACCAGGTCTTCAAGCTTCATGGCATGCCACACTCTATTGTTTCTAATCATGACCCAACTTTCACAAGCAATTTTTGGCAAGAACTGTTCAAGCTACAAGGCACCCAATTGCATCTCAACACAACTTATCAGCCCCAGACTGATCTTCAAATGGAAGTTGTCAACAAATGTTTGGAAACATATCTGAGGTGTTTTTCCTCTGAAAAGAAAAATCAATGGGCTCAATGGTTACCCCTAGTTAAATGGTGGTACAACACTTCCTACCATAGAGCTACACGCATGACTCCTTTTGAAGTGGTATATGGACACAAGCCACCTTTAGTTCTCTCATACTTACCAGGTACCTCGAAGGTCCAGGCGGTTGACCAAACACTTATAGTTCGAGAGGATATTCTCCATACCCTCAAAGAGAACTTGGACATGGCACATAATCGCATGAAGCAACAAGTAAATAAAGGTCGCTCTGAACGTCAATTTGCAGAAGGGGATTAGGTGTTTCTGTGACTACAACCATACAAACAAACTTCCCTCAAGGTCGAGCATTTTCATAAGCTAGGGCCCAAATTTTATGGTCCTTATATAGTTCTCAAGCGTGTGGGACAAGTCGCCTATCAGTTAGCTCTACCCAGTCATTTGAAGCTACATCCTATTTTTCATGTTTCATGCTTAAAGAAGGTGATTGGAACTAGGTGCCAAATTCAAACAAACCTTCCCGAGTTAGCTAAAGAAGGATCCATTTGGCTACATCCAGAAGCAGTTTTGAACCAGCGTAAGCGTCCCCTATGTTAGAGAACCATCAAGGAAGTGCTAGTCTAGTGGAAAGATACAACTCCAACAGATGCCACTTGGGAACCAACTACCATTCTGCGACAGTTTCCACATCTCAAGCCTTGAGGACAAGGCTATTTTTAAGGGGGAGGACATGTTAGGGTCCTAACCTGCACATAGGTAGAGAAATATATTCAGATGTAATAAAGGTCAATATTAATAAGGACTTTCAATAAAATAGAATAAGGCGGATGTAAGAATACCTAATAGAAGCTTCCGCTTCTAGAAGGATCTTTCTCTAGATGCTTCTCTTGATAGACATATTTAGTATAAATAAGGGTCGAGGGCATGAAAACCCTAGCTTGGAGATTATTGTAATAGAGCGCTACTCGACTGGAGGTTGCCCCCTCAGAGAGGCCCGTGAACATTTCTTTCTGAATCAAAGTGTTATTTCTGTTGTTGTTCTTATATCATTTATGTGTTATTGTGGAGATTATGTTGGTTATATTACTGTTATTCTGCCTATTCTAGCATTTTATTTCTATTATGCATACTTTTTATATCTGGTATATTACAATAAGGCCCTCCTTTGGGCTGATTCATATAAGGTTAGCTGGGAAACATTCCAGTTTGAATGTTCTGTTGAGGGTTATAGAAATTTCCCCCAATCGGATTAGATCCAAGTTGGGGGTTTCACAAAGTGTGAAACTGGCCTCCCCCAGGTTGGAAACCAGAGGATAGAGGCGGATTCATCATGCCAAATGTAATCTACACTTAGGAGCTAGGATTGTAGGATGGAGCTTAAGCTGAATCTTGTCCACCAGGTTGACTATTCCACCTAGAAGTAGGAGGATTGGACTCAGGGTTAAAATTAGGGATACCTCCTATATTCGGAGTCATTTGAGGGATTTGAGATCCACCAAATTAAAAAGGAGTATAAGGAGGTGTACTACCCCCAAGCCCAATGCTAGCATTAGGGCCAACAATTGGGATGGATTTTAAAAACTGTAAGGTGAAGTTAGGCATACCATCAGAAAAGGGACTAGAATCCATAAGGTTGGTCTGAACATTGTAGCTCGATGAGTGGCCAAGAGACCCAAAGGGGTTTGAGGTGGTAGCATGAGCATTCACTATAGGCCAAGGTATAGTAACGATAGGTACCTCCGACACTACAACCATGGAGGTTGCAGGAGTTGAAGGGGTGCCATTAACTATCGTGGGTATGGGAGTCGAAGGGTTCCCAGAATTATGAAGACTAGGTTTAGTACTCATCCCTGTAGAATCACAAGTCTGAAGAGTGAATGTGTGTGTACCACGTATAATAACTCTACGCCTTTTAGAAGGAAAAGACTCGAAATCTGGTGGTAACTATAACAAGTGATAGGATCGACGGGGAGGCTGGTCCGACTCCATGATGACTTAAGACTCTAAAGATAAAAAAATATATCGTAAGGCCAACTAGTAAGAAAATAGAACACCAAAATTCAAATGGCCAATATGCATGCAAATAGGGTAAAGTGGTTGAGTGGCCTCCCTCCCTAAAGAAGGTATGTCTCACCTAAGAGGGGCATGAGATTCCCTGCTAAATATTGGAGGTAAAAAAATCAGTTACAAGGGCCCTTGTGGGATTAACAACCAGTTGGTCAGATCCCCCCGGAAAGGTAATCCTCCATAAAGGCTGTGTGTTTTCCAACCCTTATTTGACTTAGGGTACATGTAGAATAACCCCTGCAAGTAACCTATGAGACACCTAAGTCAAGCAACTAATAAACCATTGTATAATTGATACATAGGCGAGCATTCGTAAGTTAGGTCCACCATATGGGCAAGGTAGAAAAGACTGAAACCTTGAAAGCACTGCCTCTCATGGAGGTAAAGGAACTAACAAGATCCACAGATATGGATAGATCCCCAGAAATATCTCTGAATCTAGGAAGGTATCAGGGGGATATCCCTTCAACCAACTTTACGCGAATGCGTTGATTAACTCTGGTGTGAGTGGAGCCTCCAGATATTACCAATTATACAATGGATTTCTCCACTCCTTGACTCAGACACATATGTTGATTTAATTTCCTTGGGGAAGTTTACTCACAAAATCTTATTCCAAGGCACTAAATCCTAGGCTAGTTTGTGCACCCTAGAAAATAAAATCGTTACTAATAAATTTTAAATTATAGCGTTGATTTTATGGCCATGATTATTCAAAAATATATGGTGATGAAACTCATGGTGTTAAGACTCTGGAAGAAAATTAAATATGTAAATGATGCACAGTCTTAACTTTAACTTTTAATGTATGATATGCTTCTAAAAACGATGCAATTTTTCAAATTCAACTCTGCAATTCAGAAGTAAAAATGCAATCTTTCACTATATGCACTAAGATAATGATAAAGACTCAAAAGACAAAAAATTCCAAGCAATGAAAAATGCTTATTTTTTTGTATTTTCAATATATAGAAACTAAAAATGCATGGATTGAAAGGTAACCTAATATATATATATCCCTACTGTGTATAAAAAAGAGATAACTCAAGCATGATATCAAGCAACAAAACACCCAGCCCAATGTACAAGGACAATAAAAATGAAAATATGAAGAGAAATACTTCACCCAAGAAATTCAACCAAAAGAGGGTTGCATGTCCCACAATCACTCAACAGGCACTACAGACACCTAGGAAGGCTCAACAAGCATCAAATCCCACCCATTAAACACCAGACCAAGCAAACAAGCAAGGAGAAAAGGCGTATGCGACTGTTTGGGTAAACATAGCGTATATATGAAGCTTGCAGTGAGACAACATGTGTGTATACATGACTGTCAAGGAAAAAGGCACGTATATGCTTTGAAACAAGGCCAAGTAAGGGAGAAAGTATGAAAAATCAGACCCAAAGTGAACAGGAGCTGTCAAGCAATGATACGACAAGAACCATAATAGAAATGAGAGAAATCTAAGGAGAAAAGTACTTCAAACCCTGAGAAAGAAGATTCATCCTCAATATGGTTGCCAATTCTGTTACGAGGAAATATCTTTGTGGCTAGAGTGAACCATAACAGATGAAAATGACTGCGGAAATCAATTCTATCCCAACAAACATGCTTTATAAACCAATGTGCAAGAAATATAAGAAAGAGGCCTGCCTCGTCCAGATGTTCGATGATGTCCACCCTTGAGCACTTTGACCCAAAGCTATATATCTATAACAAGTTCTCAACAAACAAGAAAAAACAAGTACATGCTAGAAATATAAAAGGTTAGAACATTAGATAGCATAATCCATCAATAAATATGCCCATGGATAATAATACATATATTTGCAAGATATCAATTGGATGGGAAAGGA